>JAXDDW010000026.1:1622500-1892500 GCA_034670385.1 Hoplostethus mediterraneus | reverse complement strand
CTCAGCAGGCCCACCTCAGCTCTCATATCCACCCCATCCACCTCCTCACCCATGTGGATGAACTCGGCTTTACCTGCACACACACAAACACACACACACACACACACACACACACACATGCAGACAGAACCAAACACCATTAGCACAAATGTCAAATGCAACCAGGCGCTTTTTACCTCCTTGTCCTCGTACCTCGCCTGAAGGGCTCAATATACTGACATTATAACAATCACAATGTAGAGACGTCTGCTGGAGAGCGTTGCCTGGATCGACAGACATCTGCTGACGTTACTGTCTGGAGTCCATTCTCTACAGAGTCGACTAAAATTGCTGCAAAAAAAAGCAAATGCCTTCCCTCTCCAGAAATTGAAAGAGAAAAGTAGACTTTGTGATGATGGATGTTATGCCAGAGAACAAACCTGAGCTGTGTGTGTGTGTGTGTGTGTGTGTGTGTGTGTGTGTGTGGCTGTGCAGATGGTTCAGATAATAGTAATGGTGGATACTATGGTGCAGCTGAGTTTGCAGCTCTGCTATTTTTCTTTTTTATAGAACACAAAACACAACATGCAAGAAAATAAAAGCCCCTCCCTCCCCTTTAACACTGAGAAATATCATCATGGAATATTACCCTAGTAACTAATAGAAATTACACGATTTGAACAAGACATATAAGTTGCTGACATAATGTGCTTGTGACGTGACCTTTGATTGACAGGCGGGGTGGCCAATCACTCGACGAGGATACACAAACATGCATCAGTTAAGGAAAAGATAAAAGAACAGGAGACGCGCTCTAAAGACAGAGGTACGTCATCACGAGACTTTTATTTTACGCTAGCTAGCTAATGATTACAATTTTGCAGTGAGAATAAGCTTGCTGATAGCGTGCTAGCTAACCCTTAAGTAGCTCGATAGCTGGGCGGTCTTAGCTAGCTTAACTTCTCTTGTCGTTTCACCTCGGTTCATTCAGGAAATAGAAATAGTTCTGCTTTGAAAGGCCGTGGCTAGCTTACTTCTCTTTACCAGAGAGCGGGGCATCCTTCTGGCTAACACACGTGAACTGTTGGTTTCAATTAGACCTCGCTGATGTCTGGAAATAAATGTGACAATTCATCATATATTTCATGTTTGTATATATTTCATTGTTTCCTAGTGTTGATGCTCTCCTACTCTGTAGTTCCTGGAGAAAAGTTGTTTTTGTTATTTCACAAGCTAAAAGGTGTTCAGGCTAATGATAGCTGTGAGTGGGTCAAGGGTTCATCAGCATGTAGTAATGTGTTAATTGGTCCATTTCTTCTGTTGTTATATGTATTTATACTGTAATGATGTACTTCTTCCATGTCTTCCTACGTGTCCTCCAACAGCTGATCTACTCCTCCTACTCCTCCTGCTACTCTCACCCTCTCTAATTGGCTGGCATCAATAGTCCTAACCACTCAATGAAGAGATTGCGTGGTGGTTACAGGACCAGCGGGGGAAGCTGTCCATGGGTTAGAGTTCACCATCCTGAGTCACCCTCTTCAGCCAAAGATAGAAAACTACATTTTCTTCTTTTTCCTCTCTGCCGCTGACTCACATCCACACACATGCACGCACACACACACACACACACACACACACACACACACACACACACACACACACACACACACACACACACACACACACACACACACACACACACACACACACACTATTGTGCATTTTGCATTTCTACCCTGCAGAGCCAATTTACACCTCAATGATGAAGGAAAAAGAAGCAAAGAGGAAGAGGTGAAGGGCAGCAAAACACATGTGAAGAGGAAGAGCAGCGGAGACAGCAACAGCTCGGCTCGGCGGGTCCTCCACTCCCACGCAAACGCACTGATTAGGAAGACGAATTGGCGCCACGCAGAAATATGATGGAATGAAAAACATAGTCTGGTGTGAAATCTGAAAGACAGACGATCACACCCCCACATGTTTAATCTCCTTTCCTCTTCTCCTCCCTCGCCTCCTTCTGCTCCTACCGACAGAGGGAGGAGATACGAGTACAAGAGTTTCATTCCCAAGCGAGATATCCAACTTCTGACTAAGCCTACCCTCACAGAATGATTGACTGCCCAGAAGTAAAACATGGTACTTTTTAAAACATAGTTAACTAAGTTCGTCATCCGATTGGACATGCCATATTTAAGATATATTGAGGGATTTTTTCACAATTTATATTTACTTTTTTGCGAATGAACTCTTTTCTCTTAAGCTTGTGAATCTGTCTTTTGAGTGATAGTATCCATCCATCCATCCATCCATCCATCCATTTTCTAACCACTGGGGTCAGAGTCACCTTGGCAACAGGGCAAGCAGAGCAGCCCAGATGTCCTTTTCCCAGCGCCAGCTCCTCCTGGGACATCACAAGGCACGTCTAGTTCCTCTCAGGCCGAGGTTTAACCCCTGGGGTCGGTTGTGCCTGGCATCTTTACCGGACCACCTCAACTTGCTCCTCTCACTGCGGCGGAGCAGACGCTCGAGCTGCTTGAGCTCCCCACCCAGTGAGGCCAGCCAACCTCAGGAGAGAGCTTGTTTCTGCTGCCTGTATGTGCGACCCAGAGCGCTGCTTCGTGGCTCAGCTCTCTATTCACTGCCACGGTCCAATACGATGCCTGCATGCAGCTACTGCACCTAGCTGAGGACTAAGACCCTGACATACTGAACTCCTCCACATGGGGCAGACCACCCTTTTTCTCAGGAAACAACCGTGGCCTCAGACTTGGAGGTGCTGACCTTCGTCCCAATCTGCTCCATCAGAGATCACAGTCCAATGAAGCCAAAAGGAAGGCGTCATCCACAAACAATAGCATCACCAGATTCAGTGACTGATGCTGCTTATTCAATGCTGAGTTAAACACAGCTCGGTGATGCGATGGGAATGAAATAACGGCACGGCCTCACAGAAGGATGCTGTTGGGAATACTGCCTAGTGCGTACAGCGAGTCAGACGTCTTAGTGATCCAGAACTAAACATTACAGCAAGTACCTCTAGTAAGTAAGTGCAAAGCCGATGTCTGGGACAATCAGTTCACACCGTATAGATGCGCTGCCTCTTCAAGGCTTTCACACACGTGATGTTGTTGTCTACAGGCCAACAGATGCAGGTTTCAGCTTTCTGAACACAGCTGCGTGTTTGAGGACCCTGAAAGCAGCACCAGGCAGCCAGACCAGGCTTCTGTCAACTAGAAGTGACAGAGGGTGCAGACAGGCCAAGATCAAATGCAGGGTCAGTGGTCCTGGTAACCATGGTAGCAAGCATCGGGCATCCTGGCGGCTCAGCAGTCTAAGGTGCATACCCTGTAACTGTGACTTGGGTTCAAGTCCAGCCCAGGACATATGTCGCATGTCATCCTTCCTCTCTCACCCAATTTTTCCCGTCTCTCTTCTGCTGACTGGCAAAAAAAATTCTTGTTTTCCTGATAATGTAATACATGATTACACTGATGGTAAATATTAGGTTGTATGGGGTGAAACTATTTTTAATCATTGTAATATCAGTACGTTATTACATTATCTAGCAATTTATTACATTAGCGACCAACTTTGTGGGATATTTTATGACATTTTGACAAGGTGTCATCAGTTGGTACCTGCCATTAAAAGTGCAGCAGATAGACAGACAGGCTAATGGCTTCAGGCAAGGAGGACAGAAACAGAGAGAGGACCCTTGGGAGGGGAGAGCAGGAAGAGCTTGTTACACACCGATGCAAATAAATGTGTGTACTCACAAACATGCACACACACACACACACACACACACACAAATAAACATTAAATGTCTCGGCCATCCCTGCAAGGCCGAGCCAATTTGCTGTCAGACACAATATTGCACCGTGCAGGCTGCCGGTTTATGAGTTCCCTTTAATTGGAAGTGAAGACACTTCAGTTTTTAGCGTGTGAGAGAGGAACTGAACATTTCCAACGTTGTGATGATAAAAAACTGGAAGTTCTTGATGCTCATTAATTGTCATGCAAAGAGGTTGCGATTGCGACTCTCACTGCATGATAAGGGCAACATGTTGACAGCCTGATTACGAGCAGCCAGCAGCCATTAACATTACCTATCAACCCCATCGTTTCTACAGCTCCCGCCCCCAAGCCGTGAGAAACGACAAGACAGCGGCATTAACACTTGCATTGACCCTGAATCCTTTCAAGGTCAGATTAATATTTTCTCATTGACGGCAAATGTCAAGATAGGATAGAATACCGCTGAGTCGTAGATCCCTGCTCCAGGCCATCGATGCTCTCCAGAACATTTGTCTTTCCGCCCTCATCATCAAGACATTTAGAACAGGCAAAAGTTCAAAATGTAAAAGCCAGGCAGAAGTTATTTGACTGAAAACAGATAAATAGCCACGGGCTCTCTCTCTCTCTCTGTGTGTGTGTGTGTGTGTGTGTGTGTGTGTCTCTCTCTCTCTCAACAATCTCCCAGCACTCAGTTGCCAACAACAACAACAACAACAACAACAAAAAACAACACACCCTCCTGTTTGTGCATAACCTCAGGGGCTGTGGAAAAGACATGATTATCGTTGCGTGTTCAAAGACTGTACTGCGAAGTGGCACGCAGACAGGAATTAATGATGTGGATTACAGTCAGGAGGGAAGAGTGACGAGTGTCGAGCAGCCGGCGGCAAACCAAAATAGGATTTTCATTTCGGATGGCCGAGCATCCAGCAACCTTAAAGCTGAGAGCCGAGCAGGAATAGAGAAAGATGGAGGGGGGGAGGATGGGCTCGAATGGACTGAACTCCTGATGCAGCAGGACTTTTCAGCCTTGTGAGTCAACATGGGAAAGCAACGGCTACGAGGAGACACGTCACGTTGCGTTACCGCTGAATTTAACCACCTTAGTGTGTGTATGTGTATGTGTGTGTGCGTGCATGTGGTGAAAGAGATAGAAAATACGGGCATTGCACACGTGTATAGATGTGCGTGCATGCATGTACAAAGGAGCGTGTGTGCATGCTCATACAAGCATGTGTGCAAGTGTGTGTGTGTGTGTGTGTGTGTGTGTGTGTGTGTGTGTGTGTGTGTCAGTGTGAATGGGCCCAGTCAGGAACACACCGTCCTCCAGGATGCAGGCTGAGACTTTCCCTTGGCTCTGAGTCAGTCCAAACACCTTCCACCAACTCCAACACAGTTACTCGCTCAAGGCTCTCTCAAACTGGCCTCCATGATACTGGATGTTTGCTAGCACACACACACACACACACACACACACACACACACAAGACTAAGCCTCACTCTGATGCAAGCGTTCCTTGGAGGATAAGCACGATTTCAACGGGAGATTTTAATCCGTTTAGGCGGATCTAAATTCAATAATGAAGGACGGATTTCGTTCCAAATCACTGTCGATCTATTTTGAGAGGCAAGTCGTGATTCGGTTTTCACTGAATTACATTTGATAAAGATCCCATCCTCATGTTCTTGGCAGAGGTGGTAATAGCTAATAATTCCATAATTATCACGTTCCAGATTAGGTTGTACATCCATCATGTGGGAAGAGAGAGTGGTGATGAAGCCTTGCATGGTCTCACAACACCGCTAGGCCCCTTAGGTCTCATGATGCTGTTTCATGACCCAGGCTCAGACTACAGCGTGATCAAGCTTTTGCTGCACCCAGGTGAGACAGCCTTCCTTCCGATTACCAGAATCCATTCAATGTCATGCCCACTTGTACTTTTACCTTCCAGTGTGCCTGATGTGTTTTGTCTTTATTGTGACGTGCTTGGTCTGTTTTGTCGGTTCAGCTAGTTTATTGCCCAGTCCTCTTTTTCTTTTAACCTTGTGAAGCACTTTGCAAGAAGGTGTTTAAGGTGCTTAAGAAAGTGTTTAAGAAAGATTTGACCTGACTTGATCTAATTTTGCTTCAAATTAAGTGGAATGAGTGTATTTCCTGCATGTGTACTCTTAAAGATGCCTCATGTATCATTTTATGTTTAATAAATAAATAACGCGGCACGTGTCAGTGACAAAATGTGATGTTATTTACACATGTGGTGTCGAAAAGTGTCCATAACTAAACACATATTGACTCAACATAGTAAAAGGCAGTGAAAGAAAATATAGCAGTGCAGACGTAGACGTTCCAGCAGCAGCAGCCAGGAGACCTGCTGCACTGCGTGGGTGTGGGGGGGTGGAGGGGGGTGCAAAGAGATGAATATAGAGTTGAAGGAAAATTGTTGCCAGGGTTTTTTCGTCTGTTTCTTTTGTGTTTGGGGGACACCTGTCTGTTTTGTGATGAAAGACAGAAGAGAGGGAATATATAGAGAAGAACTTTAGGAGAAATTAAGAAGGAGAAGGCAAAGCTATGGATGAAAGAGCAGCAGAGGCAGTCAGAGTCTCCTCCCCCCCGTAGGATTGTGGTTGGGAGAGGGAGACGGACAGGTAGACGCACACCTACACACACACACACACACACACACACACACATTCATCCACGCAGAGACGGATATTGCAGTCACATCGCGGCCTCAAATGTGGGATGTCAGTCAACTGCAACGGCAAACTGAGCCATCTCATTGCCAAGGTGACTTTGACAAACAGCTCTCTTCATATGCACTCACACAATGAAAACTTTATTTTTCAATACTGCTTTTTATTTCAAAAGCGGCTTTACAAGGCTGTATCTTGCAGTGATGATTAAACACGCTTTTATTTTCTTACCTTGCTTTTATTGCTTTTTCTCATTACTGAAAGCTTCAGCAGTAGCAGCATGACACAAGCTAGCTATCACACACACACACACACACACACACACACACACACACACACACACACACACACACACACACACACACAGATAACATACTTAGCTTCCCTTTAGCTTTGCATAAAGGGACTGGTTGCTCTGGCCAGCTGTGAGCTCTGTTATGCTGCCTTCAGGTGCTGTCAGAAACATCATAAATGCGAGTCGCCTGCACATGAACAACCCAACAAAATTGTCCTAAATGACTATAATCAACTAAAGCTAAACTACAGCTAACTTAAGGAATAAAGAACTAAATGATGACAGCAAACTAACAGAACTCAGCTAACTGAAGGAGAGGAGGGACAGAGTGGAAGCCAAACTCTCACTGACATTTCTATTTAAAGCTCAAGTGTGAAATAAGTCTCTATTTTCAGAACAAAAACAAAGTGGCCTCTCCATCCTTGCAAATGAGTAGTGTGTTTCAAAGCCTCTCTCTCTCTCTCTCTCTCACACACACACACACACACACACACACACACACACACACACACACACACACACACACACACACACACACACACACACACACACACAAAGTGGCCCTGGCTAGACAGGTTTTACTGGGTCAGTATTGCTGTACTGTAGGGCAGGAAGGAGCATCGGTGAGCATCCTTCTCTGAAGTGTCGTCCATCATCACTGTCTTCTCTCTTCCCTCTTTAGCCTTTCATTGCATTATGAATAAAAGTTGTGAACTCCGATACTGAACCATTTACAAAATGAAACCTTGAAAACCTGTATGGTTTGGTTAGATATGTCAGGGTGATATTGGCTTGGTTTTCGTGTCCTTCGGTCTAAATGCTTTTCAGAGTCTTTTCAGTCTAAAGAAAATGGTGTAAAGACATTGAACATCAGCACATCAGTTATCAGCAGTCCATAAATATCAGTATCAACCTTGAACAACCCATATTAAGCAAACCCCAGTATGAAGCCTTGTTCTAGAGAACATGTCCACCACAGCTTGCACTCTGCCAATCAATGGCTTTGAGTGAAACAGCATCACTGGGGTTGACCTTTTACATAGTTGCCTTGGTAACAGGGCTAGAAATGAAGCCAGTCCAGAAACAAGTGGCCCGGTTGGCGAGGGAGATTTTCACACATTAAACCACTTAGAAGTTTCATAAATCAACATTATGGCACCGGTAGCCTGGAGGAAGTTTCAACCGCTTCAACTCCCGGGACCGGCTGGAAAATGTGAATGAGAAAAATGAATGAGTAACACTTGCTAACACTTGAACTGGGAAGCTCCTAGTGGCTAACAGTAGAAGACTGTAGTGGTACTGGGCAGTGCCCAGTTCATGCTGTCTCTGCTGCTCCACCTTCAAAACCAAAACACTGTCGCTCCCTCCGTTAGCCAACTGGAACTGTTTACTGTCTTCAGCACTAATACCAGCCTAACTCAGCTGAAGTCTAATCAAATATACACAATTCCTCCTGTAAACAGAAGTGTGACAAAAATGCATTCACTTTGAGACAACATGTCCCCAACACTTCCAGCCCAGCAGCCTCAAAAAAACGTTTGTTTCACCTCATGCTTGGTAACGTAGGTCGCTGGTTGACTCACCTTGGACTTTGACCTGTGTGGGCGTGCAGGCGGGGCAGGGCAGCAGGGTGAATTCTTCGGACTGGTGCATGGAGTAGTCGGTGCTGGCCACCACCACCCGGTCCCCGGGCCGCCAGCCATCGGCTCGGTCGGCCAGCTCCAGGGTGCTGCTGTTGGACAGTATGTCGATGGAGATGGAGGCCTGAGGACGCACTGCAGGGACAGACAGCGACATCACTGATCATTGATATTGATTGTTTTATGGTGCATTGTGTATTTTGTTGGCTATAATGTATGATGTTCAATTAAAAGTTCAAAATGAGTATTGGCTGCTTGTTCTTCTGCATATTGGTGAATCTGGTGCAGATGCTTTCACCCTTTGCTCCTCTTTCAAAATAAAAGTACCCTTTGGAGCAGCTACATCGACACGTTGACACCACACTATGGGGCGGATCTACTAAGATCCCAAATAAAGGGTACTAATTTGCGTGTGCATTCTAAAAGTTTGCGCGTGTGGTTGATGGACGTTTTGCGGGTGATTTACTAAGAATGATTGCGTAAATGACAACAGGCGCAAACGTGGTGGAGACAGCAGTATTTAAATGAGGGTTTTGCGTGTTTAATGTTTTGCACCATGGAGAGTTTGGATGGGCAACAGAACCGCAAGCGCAAAATGAAATTTGAGCCTATAGAATTAGAGGTGTTAGTGGAAGAGGCAAATAAACATTTGGATGAGCTACAGCAAAAAAATCTGAATATGACAAAAAAGAACACTATATGGGAGATCATCTGTGAGAAAGTAAATGCCGTTGGTACAACAAGAAGAACAACGGATGAAATTAAGAGAAGATGGCAAGATATAAGACGAAGAACAAAAGAAAAATTGGCTTATAATAAAACCTCAGCAAAGAAAACAGGTGATTCCAAAAATGTTCACACGAGGGGGGGGGGGAAATACGTTCTCTACGTCTTCGTTCATCGTTTCTATGTCTCCTTCTCGCTACAATAACGGCAGCCATTCGTGCACAATTACGCATGCAGGGCATTTGCACCTTCCCTTGAAACGTATTAAATACAGACGCAGTCTCCATCAACGAAATTGCGTTCAGGTTTGATAGATCACAGTGCGTGTGCTACATTAATCTATTTACATTTTCTCCTCCCAGTATTTTGCTAAATAGCGTGTAAACGCCCCATCTTGCATATTCATTGAGGCAAAAGTACTAACTGGATAAGGCGTGTTATTTTGCACATTTGCAAGACGCAGTCCTCAGTGCGCACTGTTAGTAGATCAGTTTGTACATTTATTTGTGCGTGCTATGAGTTTGCACACATTTTTACACACGCAAACCTTTAGTAGATCCAGCCCTATGAGTTTAGCGCAATTCGAGGCTCCCAGTGTGTACCATGGTGTTCTAGACTGATTGTGGGAGCCATAAGGACGCAGATCTTGTACTTTCAAATGGGATCGTGGCAAGTGGGCATTTTCACATACACGTAGCATTTGCCGAGATTACGATAGAACCTGGTTTTAGCAGCTCAGCTCAATTCAGCTTAGTTTCACATGCCAGCACTGGATTATCAAATCAAGAGGGGTTCCAAAAGTTCCACTGCTGTCAAGAAGGATAAAAGGGGGGAGAATGCAGCATGAGTTAACAGATATCCTCACTGAGCGCATGAGGCTACAACCTGAGCGTAATGCAGTCTGATGCCTCATGACTAGATCTTACAGGGCTGCCGTGTATTAAAGAAAGCATGCTGTATAGAATGGAGGGGCGTAGCTGCAGTAGCAGGCGGCTGTGGTGTTTTCAGTGTCTTGTTAGTGGTTGTTTCCATTCTGAGTGTGGATCAAACCACCACAACACAAAAATGAAAGCAGCATTTTCCCATTCTCTGTCAGCAGAGAGAGGAGGGGTGAGGCTATGGTGAGACTACTGAAGCTATGCATGTACTGTATGTATGTTTGGATTGTAGTAAACTGAGATGTGTGAGACTAGGAGATTCATTCATGTGACACGACAACATCAGAAGACCAGCATTTGGTAAGTGTTCGTGCATCCCCTCCGAGCGAGGACGGCGGCATCTGAGGGGAATGTAACAGGGAAATGTACACACGTACCAGATTTACCTTGGGAAATGTGCACATTGGTAAATTGATAGGCCTAGTTGATAGCTAAGGACTGGATCCTCTAGTGCCACGCATCAACTATTGTATTCAATCTACTGCCTTTAAAGGACTGCACCAGGGTCACCAGGGTTTTGGGATGAGAAGTGATGAGAACATAGACACCAAAATCATCCATCTACCTTAAACGTTTTACTGAAAACCTTTTAAAACGCACATACAAGTCAGAACAATATTTCTCTTTCTGTGTGGGTTTGCATGTGAGAGGCAGACGGAGAGAGAGAGAGAAGCGCCGGTGTATTTTTACGGTGCACGATGTTCAGACATGTATAAAGACGGGATTCTTGCGCAGGATGCTCTGTTTTTGCGGTCGTATTAAATTACCCAGAACTCTTGCACCCCAGCACGTTTGTTTTGCTGTGACTTGATCGGCAGGCGTGCCAGTCCATTCCAAGTTATCAGGAGTTGGCTCTCGTGGACCGCGGCCAGATGAAGATTCGACTGGTAGTGCCTGGAGCCTTACAAGACGCATGATAGCCATCTGCCAGTGAAATTACACGCACGGCTGGCTTGTCGTCAGTTACCGCAATCGATGTTCTGATTGATTGCATCTAAAACCACGTGGTGGATCTCAACCAGTCAGTCACACACCACACCACCCAGGGGAACACACACATCGGGGTGCAGGATCACAATAAGTTCTAGCAGCATGGATGCAGCAGTGTGTATGTGTGTGTGTGTGTGTGTGTGTGTGTGTGTGTGTGTGTAAACAGGGATGAGGACCTGTTTATACTCCTCAGTCTGTCCTAATAAGGAATGTCTCTCTGTACAGAACGTTCTGCCCTTTATTTTCTGGCCTGCACTGCAAAAAAACAACAATTTAGTCAAGTATTGAGTCTAGGCCCAATCCCAATTCACCCCTTGGCCCTACCACTTAGTCTCGATTCTTGTTGGGATCGAGGGGTAGGGCTACATGGCTCTAGAAATTTCCGACAATTATCAGCAAGATGGTGGCGAATGAGGCACAAGCAACAAAAGGAAACCACAAATGTAGTATTTTCTTCGTTAACAAAGATTTAAAAATTATGAAAATTAGTTTAATGCCGTAACAAGCGTAACAAAAATCACTCGTATGCTGATCATTACAACATTGTTTTAAGGCTGATTTGTGCATGACAGTCCCGATTTTGACATATTTCCATGTCGCATTTCCCCCCTTTGATGGCATATGACGCCCGAAATATCATCATCATCAATCATGAAGTGGACTGGTAATGAAGCAGTGGTCTTTTTTATTTGATGACTTGTTTGATCGATTGGTAGCGTGAAACGTATAAGTTGTGAACGAATCGCGAGCGTCCATGCTTTTCTATCTCCATCAGATGAACGGCAAATGTCACTGTGATAATACCATTATTGCCATAGTAATCTCTGATAACAAACTCGTCCCGTCTGTTTATGTAAACATTTCATATGTAAAATATGAAATGGGATTGAGAACAGAAGTGAAAAAAACGGCCGCTGGGTTGAGATAATTCCACTAATTTCCAATACAGTTTCAGGAGTTTTACTAGAAACAGTGTTGTTAATATCTTCAAACAAATTCTGTAGACAAGTAGATTTGCATTGAAAAGAAGTGAAATTATTCACCTGTTTTAAGAAAAAGACGATTACACGCAATGCATTTTTTGCAGTGTGAGCCAGGGCTTTGCCTGGCTGTGAAGTGTGTGTGTGTGTGTGTGTGTGTGTGTGTGTGTGTGTGTGCGCGTGGTGTGTGTGTGGTGTGGTGTTGTTATTGTGGAATGATGGAAACGGGATGCACCCTGTGTCATTCTTGACAAACGTACACACCTACACCGCTCAGCTTCCCTCTCGCTACCCCAACACACACACACACACACACACACACACACACACACACACACACACACACACACACACACACACACACACAGAGACAAGCCCAGGCGGAGGTCCCTGCCTGCGTGTGAACTCTGAGCTGGCAGCGTGGCAGTGTTTTCCTGCACCACGATGTGGGCTTCATACATTCCAACCATAGCACACACACAGCACGCGCTCTGGAGCACAGCCATGCATGCACAGATATAGGTATGTACACACACACACACACACACACGGGTAGAAATACAAGAACACACACACACACACACACACACTTCTAGTCGTCAACCTACCCAGTTTGCCACATAGGAAGCGAACCCTGTAGTTGCGACAGAGGCCGTGGCCCTGGTCCTTGTTGAGGCAGACGAAGCCATAGTCCTTGTCATTCTTGTGGAAAACGTCTCCTGTCTGGTTGGACGGGATGCCGTCGTGGGTCTCGGCCTGCAGGACAGAAAGTCGAACGGCAGGGGAAATTAAAGGTGCGACATGAAGCATTTTTACACATCAATATGTCATTTGTGAAGTTTGGTTTACACATCAATATGTCATTTGTGAAGTTTGGTTTCATTCCTGTAAGCAAATGAGACCACGGGCAGAGAGGATCGGTCGCTTCTATCTCACGCCAGTGGTGTTGTTAGTGCTAGTGGTTCTCCAAATTAAGACTACATTTCCCATAAACCCCGCTGTTTCCCTCCCCTTCCCTGGTGTTTTTGGCTTTACTGAAGAGGATAAACTAAGGGGGGTTTGAACTGGATGAATAGAAATATGTCATTCATTTAAATGCAAGTTGCTCACTCCAAAAAAAAAAGAAAAAGATTATTGATTATTTTTCATTTTCAACATCCAGAAAAAAAGAGCAATAAAACTAATCACTTGAACTCCAGAGACCCCCGGAGACCTTGCCTCGCCCTCAGACAATCCCCAACAAATCATAACCACACAGAGAGAAATTGACATAGCATATTGAAAAAGACAACAAACACTCAAAAGTAAACTGGGATGCTATTTGGACTTCAAATAGACATTACACAGTGGCAGATTGGAGAGTGAACAATGCAAAAATGAACGTTTGAAAATGTCCAGACTCCAGCAGGCGTTTGCTAGTTCACCGAAAATAAATACAACAAAATAAAATAAGAAGGATCATTTCAATGCAAACTGATCCCAATGTCCCAAAGCTAATCATTACAGATTACATGAATGAGCCAATAGATTGATAGATTGAAGGATGATTGTTTTATTCTCATGTCAGATTGTAGAGCCCATCCCTCCACCACCCCTTCCCTGAAATGTGATGCTGCGTCGTGCGTGGAGAGCTTCAGGTCATTCCATGTAAAGAAAACCCAGAGGGAAGAGATGTAGAGTTAAATGGTGAAGGCGTAGAGTCACGATATATTTCAAATCTCCACACCATTTCTAAGTGTTATCTCTTAGTTTGTTTGGTGGTCAGTGTCAGACTGTCAGCTGGACCACTCTATGCTACAGTTCTTCACTAACAATATGTTAAATGGCAGTAGGGTCAACAGTTAGCCCACATAAACACGTATGTGTACCAGCACTGAACAACACTATTTTCCTTTACTTTTGTTAACGGTTATTCTTTTCACTTTTCACACTTGTCTGGACCTGCATAGCGTAACAACACTGATGATATACTATGTCAGTTAGCTAAGTAACTAACTGACTTACTGTAGCAAGCCATGTTGCTCTCTTAGCAAGCTGCTAGCTAACTGATATAGCTAGCTACTATCTCAACTGTACCTGACCTCTGTCCTCCTCATCTTCGCCCCATACAGAATGTCCTTATGTTCAATGAAATAATGTTGTAGTGACTGAAACTTCAAAATTGTCTAAACCCAAACAATTTGAATGCGCCACAAACACAAAGCTAACGGTTGTTTTTTAGTCGTCCAACCATTTGCCAGACTGCAATAATGCTCGCTCACCTCAGACCTCACACATCATACGAGTTGTCACCACCAAATTCAACACACTTATTCTGAAGGGTGTTGTCAGACACAACACAAAAACTTTTTGATTTTGTTATGATCGTTTCACTGGAGCACAGCAAAATATAAATGGGGTACGTGACCCAGTAAATGCAGTCTAGCGATGCCCCTGGTCCAGACTCAATAGAAAAAAGTGAGGCCCAGACATACCTGACAGTTCTTCCTCAAAATTGGTGAAAAATACAATGAATTTAAAATCTAGTGTGCCCATATAATGTCAAAACAAAATATCCATACCTGCCACATGATTGATATGTTATGCTGTTTCTTTTAAGGAGAAAAAGCATAAATGAATGCCTTTCTGAAAATATAATTTATATTTGTTTGCCTCATGTGAAGGTCATAGTTTGCCCACCTTTTTTATTTACCGCTACATTGCTGTCTGTAAGAATGCCGTAATGCCAATAAAGCTTCTTGGAATGAAGTGAGAGGAAAGAGAGAGGCTCCAGAAAAGATATGGACTGGAGCCTGGCCATAGAGGGGAGATGAAGAGGAGGAGGAGCTGTAATGGAGGTAAAGTTTAAGAGACAGGAGAGGAGTCGAAGCCAATTGATCTTGTTGCGCTGTAGCACAGCCGCCATAAAAAGGCAAAGCGGGGCCTAGCGTAGCTGTTTTATGGTAATGCTATGGGTGTTGGAGGCAGCGGGGGCAGACCTGGCACCGTTGCTTATCTCCGTGGAAAGCTAACAGCTGCTGCTTCATGGTGCCAGGCTGGATTCACATTCGCCGGCTGCATCTGTGTCAAGTCCCAGCAGCACAATAGTGGCTGGCAGGCCCGGTGCTGCTGACCGACTGACTGGCTGGCTAGACTTACCGGCCATAAAAATGGAAATAGGGCAGCCCTCGGTGTTCTGGCTTCTCATTTGGCATACCGTGTGTGTGTGCGTGTGTGTGTGTGTGTGTGTGTGTGTGTGTGTGTGCAGTGTGTGTGCATGCCGCAGCCAATTTATATACAGTGTGTTCAACACTAAAGTTGTGCTTATATGCACATACTGTATAAACTAGATGTGGCATGGTCTGCATGGAAAGTAGTAAAGAACTTTAGGTAGAGCAGCTCGGTTTAAAGGTGCTCATGTAGGATTTCTAAACATCAATATAAATATATCAATATATATATATGTATATATATCGTCAAATGAATTGTGATACCTTGGTATAATTACCAGAAACAAATGAGATCATGCTGATGGATGATTGGTAGCCTCTATCTCACACCAGTGGTTTTTCCAAATGAAGACTATGGGAAATGTCCCCCTGTCCCCCCCCCTGTCCCCCTCCCTGGCGTATTTGTCTTTACTGAAGAGGATCAACATGTTGGAAGTGATTTTTCCATCTTCCTTTCTCTCCTTCCACCATCACTTTAGCTTTAGCTCGGTTAGCACTGGAAGAACAGCGCCCTCTTCCTGTTTTGTGCTGTAAAGCAATACAGCAAATTTCCTGCCAAATCTGCCCCAGTGGCCTCGATGTAAGACATCAGAAAGCCATAAGCCTACAATTAGTGGAGTTAACATTGTTTACCAAAAAGATGAAACGGAAAATATTCATCAAATATTTCCAATTTGCTAGGAAACAGAAGTCACCGCCGGCCAGCAGCCAATCTAATACTCACACAGGAGAAGCTTGAGGGTCTCTATGTAAATAGTGTTTGTTGTGTTTCTTATTACCTTGGCATCATCTAACAGTTTCTGAGTTACTGCAGATTCCCTATCAGTGTTTTCAGTTCAGTTCAAAAGAGTGTTATAATTACCCAGCATTACGGCAGCTCTTAACTCTGTGGCTTGGTGACTGCATTTCAGATTGGCATCTGAGTGTGTCTGTGTGTGTGTGTGTGTGTGTGTGTGTGTGTGTGTGTGTGTGTGTGTGTGTGTGTGTGTGTGTGTGTGTGTGTGTGTTTTACCTGGATGTCCAATGGACTGCTACACAGCCGATCAGGGTAGGCCTTGTGAAGGTCGGCTAGTTTCTCCCAGTCTCCAGAGCCCCTCTCATCATCCCTGTCAAACCACTCTGTCCACTCTGCCTCTGTGCACACACACACACACACACACACACACACACACACCAGTAGCTCCCAGTCCGGTGGCTAGACAGCAAGTGGTAGGTTTTAGACTAATCTGTGTCAAGGCTTTGACTCGTCTCCCATTTAGACTGTCAGAGTGCATTTGTAGCTGAGTAATTGAAGGGCTCTCTCCCTCCATTACATCTGTTTGGCTGCCACAGTGGGGAGCATGCACATGCACTTCACTGTGGGCCTGAATTTTAATCTAATGGCCGACACACAATTAGACTGACTAAAAGTGTTTGAGTGCAGGTCTGCCAGTGTCTTAGAGTGTGTGTGTGTGTGTGTGTGTGTGTGTGTGTGTGTGTGTGTGTCCATAGTTGCATGCCTGATTGTGGCTATTTCATTAAAACAGCCACTATCTGATGTGTTACTGTGACTAAATCAGAAGCATCTAATTGGACTCAGCTATCAAGGTGACGGTGAAGTGCGGGTCGATAGCAGCAGCGTGCCAGACAGCTGTGAATGGGGCAGACATATTGATGGGTAGATGATGTCGTGCTGATAACACCGCAGCAGATCGATTCAAGTCATGACAGAAATTAAAGAGCCCAACTGAGTTGATGGAATGGGTGTGGGGAGTTTTCTTTGGGAGAGTTTTCTTTGCGTAAGTGTGTTGTGTGTGTGTGTGTGTGTGTGTGTGTGTGTGTGTGTGTGTGTGTGTGTGTGTGTGTGTGTGTGTGCGTGCATGAAGATAGTTACCTTGCACCCACTGGCTGCTGGTGGTGATGGTGAAATGTTCCCCATAACCCGAATGAAATACACGAGAGCTCCGGGCTTCGGAGGAAGCCTTAGTCCCTGCCAACACACACACACACACACACACACACACACACACACACACACACACACACATTTTGTTCAGCTTTCAAATTGTTGTACAGTTTTCAGAGTCAGAGAGAAAATTTGTTTGGTGTGAAAAAGTAATCGCCCCCCAGCCCAGTTAACTGAACCCAATTTGGAGGCAATTTAAAGTCAACTTGCACTGGAATTTTACACACACTGCAAATGCAATGGTCTCATCCTTCCATGACTTTTCAAACCTATTTGGGCTTTAAATGACTGTAATAAGTCGAATTGTAATAAATACCTCTCGCAATATTTCCCCTGTTAACACCAGAACGATGCGCCGCAGGGATTTTGAAGTGCTTTGGTTAACAATCAGGTTTGGGCCGGCCCTGAAGGTGCGCTTTCCGTGCACTTTCTCTTCTCTAATTTTACTTTGTAAGTTGAAGAAGAAATTGGCTAGAAAAAAAACCCTACAGAATAGTACATCCTACTTCCACATTTCTGGGGAATGGAGACGAAAGAGGATGATTTTTTTTCTTTGAAGCCTCAGGAGCTGGAAAAGTGACACAGGTATTTCAGAACTGAAGCAGATAACACCCTGCTTCCTAAAATACCATTAAGATTTAGTGCAGCTGCCTGGTATAAGGAAAACCTGACTGCTGACTTCTCTGATGGTAAGGGCCATACTATCAAATCCTTATTACACGGCTTTGCTGAATACTCAGTTCTGATTGGCCAATGGAGGCAGATTCTGAGGTCTGCTTCTGAATGACTGAATGATGTGAGTGTTTCACATCCAATCATATCGCTCCACAGTCAAGACGTCCTGCCCATCTTGATGATTACTAATCAAATTAACAAGCAACACCTTGTGGCCGCTGTGGGACCTTTTGTCGTTGTTTTCAATGTGACTTAAACTTTTTGTGTGCTGCTGTTGCGTTGACAGGCGCCTCGTATTTTTCCACTCCTAGTTGAAAAAAGTTCAGTTCAGAGTGGAACGGCGGCCTACGTCACCACCGTTTTGTTCTCTACTGTCCAATCGGATCAACGGAGAGGCAGGACTTATGCGGTGATTCTTGTAAACAACAAACATGGAGGATCACCCAGAGCTTTAGGATGCCACAAACCGGAGTTACCGCGATCTAAACAGAAAACTGCAGGGCCAGGTGCAAATTAGTGCTGCACTCGAAAGTTCTGGTAATTATGAAGTTTATGAAGTTTCTTAGTTTCGTTTATTAGTTTATTTATTAGTTTATTACAAGTTTATAATACTTGTATATTTGATAAATCACATTAACAGCTGATTGGGTGACTGATAGCTGATCGTCAGCTGATTCTGTCCGCTAGCAGATGTTTCTATGGTTACAGTTCTGCTACAGTGTAGCCATGGATGCTAGCTACAGATGTTTCTATGGTTACAGTTTTGCTACAGTGTAGCCATGGATGCTAGCTACAGATGTTTCTATGGTTACAGTTCTGCTACAGTGTAGCCATGGATGCTAGGTGTCGGTTATTAATAGCAAAATAAGCCCCTTCAGGGTGATCAGTGTGGCCTCTACTTCACCTTGGGTCTGATTTTCCCTCTCCATGTACATTACTACTGTTTCACATCAAGCAGCAGTAGCGAGTACCAAAGTGACATTTATTTATATCAAAATGTCACCGACTACTACATTTAATTGGAAAATGTATTCGGGGAGAAGGGAGATCCCTAAGGCGTGTACAAAGAGCATGGATGCAATTTTCTAGATATTGTAGAGAAAGACAGATTGAGGCAGAAAAATGAAGAAGTGATCCCTACCTTGATAGACAGCATGATCCTCCACGGCAGAAGACATGTTGCCTTTCACTACTATGAAACTCCAGGGATGCCTGACAAGGAGAGGAAAGCAAGGGAGGCGTACAGGAGGAGTAAGGAAGGTGGGATAGAGAGAAGAGATGGAGGGAGATAGAGGGAGGGAGATAGAGATGGAGGGATATATATATATATATAGAGAGAGAGAGAGAGAGAGAGAGACAGAAATATAGCGAGGGGCAGATGTGAGAGAGGAAGACAGGAATGGAAAAAGAGCAGATGCGAGTTGAGGATAGATAATCGAAGAGAGAGAAAGAGCAGAAGATGGAGGGCATGTTTACATCAGACCAACACAGTATTACACACACACACACACACACACACACACACACTGATAGCGCCACTACCCAGGCCTGGTAATGATGTTGACATAGAGAGTGAGAAGCTGACAGAATCACCCGTGTATGTGTGTGTGTGTGTGTGTGTGTGTGTGTGTGTGTGGCTGTATAGGTGTGCATATATGACTGCCACCATGTATGAGGGTGAAGGGAAAGTTGAAGGTTGTGCAAAAAAGTCAGAAAAACATTTGTGTGTGTGTGTGTGTGTTCGTGTGTGTGTGTGTGTGTGTGTGTGTGTGTGTGTGTTTGCAACAATCAGAGGCAGAGCTTTGACATTGCTGTCGGGGAGATGTAGATAAAGGCTCTCAGATACGCCGTAACTCTTCTCTCCGCTTGCTCCCCTGTGAACCAAACTGTTTCTCAACGGCCGATGTGAGATGACAAACGCACCGGCAAGTCACTGCAAACTTCCGACCGCGTCTCCGTGAGTTCCCCTCGCAGACATTAAATCACGTCCGGAGATCGTGAAAAAGTGGGCCGCTGTTTTTCCCTACGGCGGTACACATATGCACATGACATAACCGAGAATGGATTGTGTGTCTATGCCGTCTCATAAATTATGGCTTATTAAAATATCTCGTGGCTTGCCGCAAATAACAGCCTGGCTTGGCAGCGGCATCAAGAGACGGCGACAAGAGTCATTAGCCAGTCTTCCCTCCATCGCCTCACCATCGCTCCCACTTATTTCCTTCTGTCCTCCATAGCAAAGTGCAAATTGTGAAAGGGAATGCAAACTCATCCTGCACCTTCCTGCTCCCTGTGTTTCCTGCGGCCTGTGTGGCCGGCGTTAGGTTTCATAACAGCGACCGGCTTGGGGGCGAACCACAGGGCCTACACCGCCAAGATTCACCAGCAGATTCACTTCACGCCACAACAAGGCCTCTTTTAGACAACTAGTCCTGTGCAGAACACACACCCACACACACCCACACAAGGTTGTGGGTTACTATGCTAAGTCAGCCGATCCCACATTATCCGTCATTACTGTGCAGTATATTGCATTCTTCGGTTTTCCCAATAACAAACGAGCATAGTTGAGTCTTGTTTTAGGAATGTACTGCACGCCTATCCCGAAACCCTCCTGTGTCAGAAACTTTGAGACGTCTCGGAGGGTTTTGTTATCACGGCATGATTCAGTTTCCATTTCCCATGCATTCCTCACATACTAATGCGGACGCTGACAGGCCGGCGTCTCGCTCCTCCCAGCAGCCTCTGCAGAGAGAGATAGAGCGACGCTAAAGCACACAGAGCAGGATTAGCTGCTCTGACACTGCACAGATCAGCGTGGGGGGGGGACTGCGGCACGGAAACAGAGGGAGTGCGCACGTACACGGGAGAATGCACGTGCACATATGTTCATGCAATGTTAGTGTGTGAATGAGAGAGAGATAGGTAGGCAATAGCGTGTGTGTCTGTGTGTGTGTCTGTGTGTGTGTGTGTCTGTGTGTGTGTGTGTCTCTGTGTGTGTGAGAGAGACGCAGGTAGGCAAGAGGGCGTGTGTATGTTGTGTGTGCATGTGTACGTACACGTGTATGTGTGTGCATGAGAGAGAGACAGGTAGGCAATAGCGTGTGTGTGTGTGTTTGAGTGTGCATGTACACGTGCATGTGCGTGTCTTTCTGTGTATGCGAGAGAGACACAGGTAGGCAAGAGGGTGTGTGCATGACGTGTGTGCATGTGTACATAACGTGCATGTGTGTGTGTGTGCAAGTATGTGCACATGCATGTTTGAGTGTGAGAGGGAGACAGGTGCTATAGAGAACCGTTCTTAAAGGGATCTTTTTGTGTTGGCACACATAAAATGTCAAGCCTCTCTAATGCACGGCATCCGAAGCTTGGCAAGTCATTTCATCTTGCATCCATCTTGTACGCTGGTTTTACAAAATAAAGGCCCATATTTACTAAATGTTTGTGGGGCGCTGATGCGGTACCACGTCTGATGCACTAACCTGTGCACACACAAGCATTTTGCACACAGAAATGGGGTCGACACCCAGAAGGAGGCTTTAAGTGTATTTGGCCTGATTAGTACACATTCTGAGGACTGAGTAATGGCTGGGTGCAAAAACGGCGGAGGAGATTATTGGAAGGATCGCTCCCATCGATTTACTGAACCAAAACTCCTGACCCTGACTGCTCTGCCGTTTGTTTACAAGGCAGAGAGAAAAATAAGAAATAATTACTCTTATAATAAATTACTCTTTCAAATGTCAGTTTGAGATGAAAAGAAAGTATATTATTATTATTATTATTATTATTATTATTAGTAGTAGTAGTAGTAATATATTATTTTGCCTGAAATTGCACTGACAAAACTTGTGTCGACCCTTCATCTGCTGGCTGGTTGTATTTCAGTTGTAACTGGAAAATTGTGACTGATCTGACTTTCATAAGTGATCTTAATGGATCAGACTCTAAACTGGAGAAAGCTGCGCCCATTATATTATTGTTCATTATTGTGGTAAGGTCTCAAAGTGGTTTGTTGTCTCTCAGCCTCACTGTGGTGTTCCTCACTGTGGTGTTCCTCACTGCTCTTCCCAGACATCGCTGCACATGCTAACTACCCAGTTCTTCTATTTATTCAAAACAAACAGGAAATGAAAAAATGTGGCTGTACTGTGGCTGTTTTATCCTTACCGAAAGCCCAGGCGGGTGACATGCTGGCTGCCAAGCCTGGAGAGGCTCTTCTTGGCCGAGTCCTCCAGGTTGTTGGAGCCCTCATCGTTGACCACCATGGCCAGAATCAGCCCGGGCTCCACGCCGTCCACATACCGGGCCAGGCGGATACTCTCATCCTTACTACGGTACGTGTCAAACCTGCAGGAATGGAGGACAGAGCAGATTAAAGAAGGATGATGTTAGAATCAAAGAGGAGCGACCTGGAGCTTTAAATACATTCAGTCAGATTATTGGGTAAAACCACTGAGCTGTGGGTCTCCAATCTAGACACAAGAAGCATGTTATCACCGAAGGGTATCTGAGATGCTCCTCTGTGACCTCTTCCATCAAAACGATGTTTTCACCCACAGGACCGTCGCTAATTATATGACTTTGATTCTCAGTAAACCCTAGACTCTGAAAAAATCCCAGGAGGGAGGCGATCTCTGATACTCTATAATGACAATGGCTCTAACAATCACACTGAAGCTGCTGATTTTACCCATTGGGGAAATTTGGTTGTTGCAGCAGCAGAGAAAAGGTTATAGATAAGTATAAAACAAGAAGAGGGTACTGTAGATAATACAACAATCGAACAAACAACAGATACAGATACGGTGTCTTTGTTGGCTCATTCACAGTTGAAGCGCAAATGTGCATTGGTAGGTATTCACATATACAGAAAAAAAGTCTAGATGTGGAAATACGTATTGCAAGCTGTTCCAGTATCAGTATCAGGTTCACAGATGGAGGTAGCATATGAGGAATATGTGTACCTAGTAAAGTAGCCACTGGGTGTACATCACAAAATAATCATGTGAAAAAACACAGAATGAACCTTGTGGTGCCTCACGTACTGCTTTGAGTCAAACAAACACTGAAGACAGCTCGTGAAGCATCGCCCCACCTCGAAGCAGCATTTGCTCTGTTTATCCGTCGCTAATTGTTCTTTAATTGTTCCCTAATCACTTGGTTGACTCAGCCCTGAATATTAAATGCACCTTAATAAGTATTCTTTATGGTTGTCGTTGTTAAATCAGACAAAGTGTTGATAGATGGCGCAGGAGAGAGAGTAAATTAAAGGGGATGGCATCCATGCCGATGTTCAAACCGCCTCAAAATTACCCGATCATCTATTTACCACGGTGCGTGTCAATTTCTCTGACCTCCATTTGGCATGATAGCAGGACGGATAATTAATCACAAAGGGATATTAAGGATGATATTCATTTACAAATTTAATATCCCTTGATGAAAGAAATCCATTAGAACTGTATTTGTCTCTTTCATTTTAATTTTTTTCTTTTAAAACTGAGGCTAGATGGCAGTTCTTCTTCTACATCTTTTCTGGTCCAATTAGAGTCTCTTCATTCTGCTGGGGTACCATTGCTCAGCTTCCTGTACCTGTCGTCACGGAGCACCTCTCCAGTCTTGGGGTCGATGACGTGGACGATGATCCCCCGGTTGCCCCAGCCCCGCTGGAAGAGGTAGCTGTTCTGGTTGCTCTCTCCGGGGTGGAGGGTCTTGTTGAGGAATGTCCATGACAGTTTCCTCCTTCCGTGGATCTCCAGGGTCCCTCCCGTCCCCACGCCAAGGTACTTCCTACCGAAGTAGCTGTGCTCCGGGTCGCTGTCATCGGATCTGAGCAAAGGGATGGATGGAGAAATGATTAAAAGTTTCCAAAAATTAAGCTAGGCTAACTTGATACCGATTGTTCTAACCTAACCTACGAGTCGCATTTGAAGCAGGTTTACCTTAAAGGGTAATTCCGGGATTTTTCAACCTGGCCTCTATATCCACAAAATCGGCTATCATACCGGTAAGTAGATCCCAAAAGTTTCGTAATTGCTCTGGTAGATCGGCTCAGCCGGCAGTCGCGAAACGGGGGATCAAGGCTGCAATCTAATCCAGCGGGCATGTCAATGCGGTCAAAGTACGTCCACTAAAAGTGCTTGATTTTGCCACTGACAGGCTCAGATTGTTATTCGTGTGTCTGACAAGTGTCTGACAACATTAATGAAAGGATCGCTACAGAAATAGACCTTTTTTAACCAGAAATAGACCTTTTTTTAACAACAACTCTGAACTCTCAACGCTCAACTCTGAAAAAGGTGGTCTGTGAAAGCAAGAGGGTTGACTTGTTGCAAGACGAGGATCGTGTAAACAACCGTCCTCTTTCTTCAGGTTGAAAAATCCCGGAATTACACTTTAATCTTTACTTATGTGAGTGGGTAGAAACAGTAACATGCTTGCTACTCACATTGGAAATCCCTAATGCCAAACTGTTTAATGTCAGGAACCCCCAAGTAGTAACATCTTACAAGTAGTAACATCTTAGACCACAGACCCCTATTTGATAAAGATTTGACCCCGGGGACCCCCATCTGAGGAGAGTTTTATTGTCTATCTCTACTGTAGGTGTACAAAGTCAAAGTCACTGAGGTATCCATTGCAAGGGGACCCCCTGGAGCCCCCTCAAGGACTCCTGGAGGTCCCTGGAACAAGGTTGGGAACCACTGACCCAGTGCATCAATACCACATAAAGCTGGGGAATAGCTCTGATATGAGCTGGGTTTTTTAGCTCTGGGTTATAATGGGTTATAACGCTATGCTGCATTCACATTTCAGTTAATGCGTGATATTAGGTTCATGATTCACTACTGGTATGATATCTCATCTGGTGAGAGCGCCTCATTGTTATCTCATTTAGTTTCCCCAGAATCTATTCTGGTCAGGGGGCCTGTGAATGCCTCGGAAATCATGGGATGCTAAAATGCTCAATTGAAACCCAGGATAAGAAGAAGAAGAAGAAGAAGAAGAAGAAGAAGAAGAAGAAGAAGAAGAAGAAGAAGAAGAAGAAGAAGAAGAAGAAGAAGAAGAAGAAGAAGACGAAGAAGAAGAAGAAGAAGAAGACGACGATGACGATGACGACGACGACGACTAAGGGCTGTAGTATTGATCAGTATTGCGTTAATACCTTCCGAATAAGGAGATGGTCAGGTTTCCTTTATAAGGGCAATCTGCACTTCCGATGTGCAGCTCCCCTTTGTTTCCAATCAGGATGTGTTTGGTTCGAAGGAGGATGGGCCAGTTGGTGTCAGCAATTACCAACTTTCCTACAGGGGTGAGAGAGAGAGAGAGATGGGGGGGGGGGGGGGGCAGAAAGAGAGAGAGAGAGTGATGACGCCTCCTGGCAGGTCTTTCATGCCCCAATGCCCTCAGACACCTCCTGTCTTCCTACCATTTATGGCCTTGGGCTCTGGCTGTCCACACACACACACACACACACACACACACACACACACACACACACACACACACACACACACACACACACAGCAGGCCAAACATCTCCGTTACCAGGTCTGCAATCCAATGATTCCAGTTAAGCAGTGAGGTGGATGAAAGACGGCTGCTTTGATTTTACTGGCTGTTGGACGTCAAACACACATACCTCTGAAACATAGAGATGATGAGCAGCGCCACAACATCACAGACAAATACCGAAGAGCACCTTCCGCTCAGTGGCTGCTACTAGCCGCTCAGTGGCCGCTACTAGCCGCTCAGTGGTTGCTACTAGCCGCTCAGTGGCTGCTACTAGCCACTCAGTGCTGTTGTCCTAAAAGAGAGGATCTTACTGTTACCCTCTTCCCATACTGCTTTTTTACTGCATACATTTGGCTTGAGATCAAGGTTTTTTAGTCTTTGAAGATAAAATGTGTCTGAAAAGTGTCTTGAAACTATCATCATGGGCGGGGAGTACCCGGCCAAGTAATCATTCAGCCATTGGTGTCGATCAATAACCCCCACAGATAGATTATAGATTATGGCCCCTTTAAGCACAGAGCTACAGAAACAAGCTAAATACATTACAGATGAATGCATGGATGGATGGCACACATCTAAGGTTGTTTCAAAGACGGCCCATAGATATGAATGTGAGAGTCTGTTTATCTGCGTTTGCTTCCCAGGGTGCTTCAGTACCTTCCGCCCAGTGCATGCTACAACAGGCACCAGCTCCATGTGACCCCTAATGGGAACAAGAGGATAAGGAAAACGAAGGAATGAATTAATTTATCCTTGGTTACCTCCGTTGAGGATCTCAATGGAGTGGACAGTCGCCGAAGATGTGAGGAGGACCTTCCTGCCATAACCGATGGTAACACGGTGGTCTTCACTGTGGCCGGGCATCCATGGCTGCAGCCCCGGCTCCTTATCTGGACACACTGGGACAGACAGAAAAACAACAGTCACTCAGAAGTCCCTTTATTTCCCATGATCTGAGACAAGTCAGCTGATGTTGACCACCGCAAATCTTTATTTCTGGGTTTTACTGCTGTGTTTTTCTTAGTGAGGAAAAGTTGCCTGCTTGGAGCACTTTTGGGCAAAAGCAGCCTGTTGGTAGTCAATCACACAGAGTTGATTTACATCATGGTTACTGCCGCAATGCCATTAGTGCTACAGCTGGCACTCAACCCTACTACGAGCAACCAATTCCCCTTCTCCTGAGTCTGTGGTGAAAAAGTGGTGAAAAAATCCAGCTACTCTTGGAGAGACAATTGACAAAGCTGTACTATTAAAGAACAGCATCTGGGCTGCAACATCTTTCATCAGGGTTCCTCTCTACCCTGACGAAGGCTATTGCAGCCAAAGCACATTGATTTTAAAGGAGAACTCCTCTCTGAAACACTGAAAAAACTATTGGCTATCAGCTAATCAACCTTTTTCTGGGTGCATTTTGTTGTTTGGTGGTGTATTTTCCTTATTCCTATGGATAACTGGCAGTAGACAACATGAAGTAATGTTGAAATATTTGCAGTACAGCTACAATGGAGTTTGATAGCAGGACATTTTTGATCTATCTAAAGCATCAACGGTAATCATCAGGTTTTGGTGTCAGCTCCTCAGAATTAAAGAGCGAGGGCTTCTTTCTAGACCGTTCAACAATCATACAGGGAGAAATGAGGGTTGTCAAAAGGCATTCTGGGAGACGTAGGAAATCACTAATTGAAGTAGAAGTAGACGAGGCAGGTGGAGGAAAAGTGGATACAACAAAAAAGTAAATTACAAAACATGTCAAAACAGACCAAAACAGTGGAATGCAGTGAACATCACAGATTGATGAGCTCTAACAGCGTCAGAGGATCTGAGAGTCGATTCTTCCTTTAATATTAAAGCGTTGTCAATTATTCTCTGAATCATTTAATCCTTTCACTACTATTTATCCCTCTCAGCTTCCCAACTATATAAATTAGGACGAAATAGTGCACGAGAATATTGGATTGCCCACTCAAGAGTAAGAGTGATTGATAAACCCATTTAGTTTGTGTCCATTATTGTCAAGGTACCACCAAGGCACTGTTCAACCAGCCCAATCAGGTTCCAGTCTGTTGCTCTCCAGTGTATGTGGTGCTTTCCTCATCGCCCTGCTGCCTAATGGATCCATCAATGGCATTGACATCGGAGGTTCAGGGACCTGAATTGTCAAGCAGATTTCCCAGAGGGGTGAACATAGAATGATAGGTGGTAAGGTGCAATCAACTGGTTTCTCCTTTGTGTGAATGTTTGTGTATGTGTCCTTGCGGTGGTTGATACCATTCACTAGCCCTTTGGATTACACTGCAACAAATACAAAAACAAGTCATTGAATCTAGTATTGAGGCCTAGAATCGTGTTTTTCTTAAAAGGAGTAAAAAAAGAATCTGCCTGTAGGGTGAGATCATTGGTCATTGATCATTGGTTTCTCATATAAAGTGTCATGGAGCAATCTGCCTTATTCTGCCTTGTTTTAAGATACTGACACTTGGTTCTGGCAAAATTCTTGAAACCAGTGCAACTGCATTGGAAACAAGTGGATTGTCTCTCCATATTGGCAGAAGTTTCCACTTACTTCAAGAAAATTACGTTTTTAAGAACAAGAACATGAGACTAAATAACCACTGTATTAATATTACTGAAGTATCAACTCAGACACTCAATGGAGCTCTAGCCTTAAGTACCATAGTACCAAGTAACCAAATTTAAAAAAAATTGTATTTCAAAAAGGCCATTTGATGACTCCTGGTCACCAAATGATGAGGCTATTATGGGACTTTTGTGGTGTACAAGACAATATATTTTTGTATACACCGAACCAATAGCTCACCAAAAAACTGTTTTCTATTTTAGATTGTTTTTCTGACCCCTATCCAAGTATCTCCAATCTCCTGTTCCTAAGCCTCTGCAAAAAGTGACCAAATGGACCTGATGATATCCAACACTAGACTAAAACAGTGACCGGCATTACTGTGATGCATTTTATCTTCACACTTCTAGAAGAAACCGAAGGTAAGGAGCCACCGTTTTCAGTGGGCCTGTTTTGCGTGCACTGCTGTTAAAAAGAGGGGATCAGTGTGGCTGTAACAGTGTGGCTGTGTCGTGGAAATCTGTCAGAGTGATCATTTAAACCAGCATCCAGCTTTCAAGCATTTCTCTGCCCCTCTAAGAGTGAACAGGATCTCTATACCTACAAGTTACACAAGCCCCTTTTGGTTTCCCTCTGGCCTCAGTACCAAGGTCACTAGAAGAGACAAAACATTGTTGGGAGACAAATCACTTGGAGACACTCAGTGCCAGGCTTTTCCCGTACCCGCACCGATACTGGGAACTTTACATGAATCAAATACAGCATGGCATATATGTACTGCAACTACTACTACTGTTAATACATATATGTACTACTCATGTCATACAGTATATTAAAGTTTTCCTCCACAACAGCGATCATAATAGTGTGTAAGATTTCACGTGGACTATGCAGCTTCCAGAAAGACAAACAGAAAGACGTCAAAGCATCTCACACTCACTCACACTCACACTCACACACACACACACACACACACACACACACACACACACACACACACACACACACACACACATACACACACACATGCAAGCGTATTGTGTTCATAATACTAAACAAATACAAAAAATGAAATAGGCAAAAAGTCCTCCAAGTATTCCTCATCAGTAGCTCTGTTCCCGCTAACAACCACATACATTTCTGAGTTCTCCGGAGATCGTTGCCAGGTGTCGGAGTGTTTGGCAGCCGGCGAGTGGAACCGCTGAACCTGCTGCTTTTACTTTTTTTTTTAATCTAACAACACAATGAACTGTGCCTGAACTCAATCAGAAAACTGTCAAGACAGGTGAGTTAAGCGGAATTATACTGCGAGAATAGTTGGGGGAAAAATAAAGACTTCAAAGCATCACTCCCGCTCTCTTTGCGTTTTTCCAATTACTGGCCGAGGCGGGACGATAATGGACTGCAACGCCGCGATGATCTTTTAAAGGGGGCTACGGCGATGAGAGCTGTTGTTCTCTTTTCCTCAGAACCGCCAGTGTGTTTGTACTGTGCTGAAAGCCAGCTGAAGAGAGGGCTCTTTATGTAGAGACACAATGTGCTGGCTTTCTTCTGCGCTGCGCTGGAACTCACAGTGGTGTCCTCAGGCGACCGTCTGGTGGTGGTATACTCACAACTAAGTCAAACCTGCCCAAAACAAGAAGTCAAACCCGTCACCACATGCAAATGGATTTTAAGGCGATCAGAATGAGTGACAGATGGAGATATTTTTGCAGTGTACTGTACTTTACACGTCTTCACTTAGAGGGAGCACACTAGATAGTCACTAGAGTCACTAGATAATCAGATCATGACACCTAAACATACAGTGGTGGCCAAAATTATTAGAACACCTGACAGATCTGAAAATATTGACCTTTTCTTGCCTCCAAAACATGATTTCATTTCATAATGTTCATGAAACATGCAGATGGTTGCTCTGAGCACAACAAATATCAGATGAATTGAGTCCTATTATTTTATCCACTTTTAACTTTAATATTTGGTATGTCCACCTTTTGCAGCAATTACAGCAGCACATTTCTCTGGCATAGTGTCAATATATTTCCTGAGAACACTAATGTTATCCCGCCTTCTGCAACTCAAGCCAAAGGCTTTCCTTTGAATGGAACATGATTGTGTGACACTGACAGTGAAATAGGCCTAGCTTGTTTTTTGTAAGGAAAATTACGTAAATCTCCTTATGATGGCTCTATTCTATGGTTTATAGAGCATAATGATGACTTTGTATATATTTCATTCGTTTTATGGGTATTTTAATGGCCAATTGAACAAAAACAACTGAAACCTCTTAAATATGCCAAGTGTTCTAATAATTTTGGCCACCACTGTATCTCTCCATCTTTGTCTGTCAGCCTCATCGTTGTGGTGTTTCTTCACTGCACTTCCCAGAGATCACCTGTCAATCGAACAGTGTGTCCAGTACTGTGACGTCTTTCTCCTTCTGTTTCTGTTGATGGACTTTGAGTTTCTGTAGGTGGCGCTCTTTTCTTTGTCTGTTCAGCCATGGTGGCTATCACTGCTCATGCTAACTACCCAGTTCTTCTTCCAATTATTCCAAACAAAATGTAAACCGCATCATTTCCTGTTTGATTTGATCCCAGGAAAGACCTTGAAGCGATTGATGACTTTTTGTTGCTATAACTTGGAAGTGTTGACGTGTTTGATTCATTGGGACGCCCACATCCCTGAGGAGAGATCAGGCTAGCAAAATGAAAACTGACACACTTCCGCAATTTGTGACTCCAAGTGGAAGAAATCCCAGCCTACCAAAAAATGACATGTAATTACTGTCTTACCTTTAATTACCACTAGGGGGCAGATGTGAAGGTTTTTTCACAATCGGCAGCTCATATTTACAGTAAATCCAATATGACTTGAATGCAGCATTGGGACAGCAAACAAACTGGGTATAGGTGAACTCACAACTGTGTAATATCAGTCAATAGTGAATAGAAAAACACAATTTTATATGAAAATGTTGAGGATACTTTTTACATCGTTCTGTTTTATCGTGACGTCAAATCACGCCCCTGTGTTTGAGGGTCTCGTTGAGATGCAGCCCCTTGACTGAGCACCCAATAAAAAGCCAATCTGGCTGAGACAGAGCAGCTCTCAAGTTTGTGATTAAAATCCACTCACGGCCTTGTTAAAGCCTGTTTGCAATTGCAGTGAAGCCTCAATAAAAAAAGAGCCAGAGAGAAGGCACGATATGTGTTGAGTTTATAGTGTGAGTTGTAACTCTGAGTTGTTCTCCAATGCCGTTTGGACTATTCCCATACACACACACACACACACACACACACACACAAATTCAGCCGACAGAGAAAAACTTTCTTAAAGCTGAAGTATACAGCTAATTGGCATTCAATTTAATATGATTCACCTGTGTAGCAGCCTTTGAAATGGTGATGTAGTTACTTCAAAGTTAAAGTCCTTCTGAAACCGGATAATGTAATAACTTGCAAACATGTGTATGCTGACACACACACACACACACACACACACACACACACACACACACACAGATACCAGTGTAGTGCAGTTTCTTAGAGAGTAGAAAGTCGTCATCGTCGTGTCGTCACTCACCTGCATGCATGCCGGGCAGCAGCAAGGCCACCAGAAACAGAGTGCATGTCTTCATCTCCTAACGCCCACGACTGACCGGCTTCACGCCCAAGGCCTCGAAGGGTTGTTCCCAAGGGGGCTTCCCAGCTCGGGGGGAAGAGCAGTGCCAAGTTCACAGCAGGAGGCGACCGGAGGCACCTGGAACAGCACATCAAAACGACAGGAGGAAACGCTTGTGAATTCACTTCAGCAACACGGGTACAAATAGATGGATTCAGAAGGATTCCCTGATGAACGTGTGATGGAAGGCGCCTGTCACGTCGCAGGACAGGGGTAATTGTTGTAGGTTTTTAGCTTAATCTTCAAAGAGATTATGAGAGTGCTTCCCGCTGCTGTACATCTTCCCCAATTATCAGGGGATCAAAGAAAATAATAGCCACGCCACACCGGTTTAGTGAACTTGTGTAGAGGGAAGATGAACCCCTACGGCTAAATTCACTTTACTTGGATTCTGGCTTTACAGCAATTAGTTTTCTATTTAATCAATAAAGACTCCCGATGACCTCACTAGTCTCAGTCTGACAGTATTTATTTAAAATTAAATCAATAGTTAATAACAATTAAATAAATTAAATATATTCTATGATGGTGTAAATGATGTTTGAGGCTTTTTTCACCAGATTTTGTTTGGTATAAAAATAGTCAAAAAGAAAATATCACCCATCAGCAAAAAAAAAACAAAACCCTAAAACCCATGTGGGTACATTTTAGTACCAAAGAGCTGAGAGAGACTGCAGGCTGAAAGGGTGCAGGGATTCATTGTCATTTAATTTGTCAGCTGTTAGGCCTGGGATTAACTCAGCACGCTCTGCCATAGCACACCAGCCCGTTTAGCGTGCACGCTCCTCTGCCGTAGCACACCAGCCCGTTTAGCGTGCACGCTCCTCTGCCGTAGCACACCAGCCCATTTAGCGTGCACGCTAGACCGCTGCTGGCTTAATGGGCCGGACACACACACTTGTGTTTCCTCCGGTGTGTTCGCTGTGCTTTATGGCGCTAATGCTACCCCCCCCCCCCCTTCACTCCCGCCAACCACCAGCTGTTACCTTCCCCAGTAGTTGGTGAATGTAAGCGTGTTCATGCTGTGTGTGTGTGTATGTGTGTGCGTGTGTGTGTGTGTGTGTGTCACAGCTGGTAAACCTTCCCCCAGGGTATTGTCCTCTGTACATGAGATGTATGTGATTACCTCATCTGCCAGCAAATGAATCCCAGTGCTGCAGCAGCAACAATATATATAAACAAATAATGATGATAATAATAATAACAATAATAATAATAATAATAATAATATCCCATATTAGCACCATGTCGCCATACATGTGTCTTCTACAGTAAAAGTGGGTGGTCACAGCGAGAGTCTAACGCCATCAGAGGAACGCCACACTGTGGGAATTTTAATCCGCTTTGTACATTTCTATTTAAAGGGGAGTCCCAGTGGTTCAAAGTGTTGGGGGGGTCTCAAAGTGGGGTCTCAAAGTGGGGTCTCCCAGGGGTCCTTAAGGAGGTTTCAGCAAAATGAGAGACTAGTTTAATTTCACTACAAATACATTTATTAGAGTTAGAAAAATGTAGAATTAAACATAAAATATTGACTTTTGTATTCCAAGCTTTCACTCTGACCACTGTTATCTTCTCACGTACCAGAGTGGACTGTTTCCAATTCAACACTAAATAAACCATGGCCCCTTAAATGTGTCTATTTAAGGGGATTTGTGTCCTCGCTCCTTCCTCTCTCTCCCATCGTCCTCGTCCCACTCCCAGCTAAACTAAACTCCCCTGTTGGATGCAGCAGCACAGATCCCACAGTGTGCATTTACCCTTGTGAATGACATTAAGCACAAATCAGAGACGTGCCAACAGTCCACCAGCCATATGTTTATTTCACCACATCGCTGCCAGCAAAAACACAGAGGACTCTCACTGAGCTCTCTCCGCTTCCGCTTGGTTTCCCTGTGACGGACCAACTGCAGGTCCACAGATCGGAAAATTGTGAGCATCATCTACTCATCAGCGTCTCAATATCATGGATATCCTGCACAGGTTTTTCCTGTAAGAGAAGAAGACAACTGTTAATCAGCATCTCCAGAATTTCAGTGTTTTTTGTGTTTATTGTGACCAAATTGTTTGATTTTGTGAGAAATTCTGATTCTTATTTTAGCAGTAAAATTGTACGAAATGGTAAAAACAAAAAGCGGCACTGAGGAAATAGCAAAAATTACGTTCATAACTTCCTCCTTTAAGAAACATCATTTCCTGTTACATCATTACTTTTTAGAAAATAAACTTTTTTTTTAATCAATCAAAATAGGCACTTTCAATTTCCTATAGATCTATTTTTCTGCTATATATGGATGGATATGTCGCCAAGCCAGGTCATTGACATCCGTTACATGATTCATGATCCACTGATTCATGTTTAGATTACGATACCCCACAGATCAGATCATGCTAAAGCTAACGCCAACTGAGCTGTGTTGTATGTGGATGGAGAAAACAATGAGCAAAGAGTTTGGCTTGTCTGTCGCTTTTATACAATTGTGACACTGATTTCAAAAAAGTTTGAAAAACGTCTGTTGTTGAAAGAATTCAAACAGTGTATTATTTTGTAATATATAAAATAATACGTTTTAATTAAATACAATTCTTGACATTTGTAATTTATTTAGATTTTTTTCACTTTGATTTTTATCCATATGACAATATGGTGTATTATTACTGTAACTGAGTGAACAGATGGACACACAGGCAGAAAGACACCTGAACTACAGGACTCTCATCGATGAATGTTTTACACTGCAAGGGAAAAGCACATTCCTGTTCAAAGATGTTGAGAAGCGTTTTATCTGCCGATCAAAGGCACACACACACACACACACACACACACACACGCACACACACGCACACACACACACCCAGGCAAGTGCAGCAGAAGGCAGGAGCTACTGAAGTGAAGCATTCATGCATTATTAACAATAAAAGCTTGTTCTATTCTGTTCTGTTCTGTTTTTCTCTTTCTTAAATTCTAAGTGTCCAAATGGCTTTTACTCTGCTGCAATACTATAGAACTGCTAGTCAGTCAGTCAACCAGTCAGTCAGTCAGTCAGTCTGTCTTGCTGGCCTCCCAGTCTGAGAGGTCCTGGCTAACACCCTAAACAGTGACATCAGCCTCCAGTATCAGCAGTCCTGTGGCCTCCCAGTCCTCCCAGTCCTCCCAGTCCTCCCAGTCCTCCCAGTCCTCCCAGTGCCAGTCCACAGCAGGAGGGTTGATACTGCCGGCAGGGACAGATATCCTCCATTCCTCATTCTCTTTCCCTTTCAACCCGAGCCCCCGGGCTATCTGACAGAGAGAATACACCAGTACACACACACACATACACATACACACAGTCATTATTATGCATACACACACTTTCAGTACACAACACACACACACACACACACACACACACACACACACACACACACACGCATTCCGCTTATGGAAAAATTACATCCTTTTCTTGCATCACGTCCCTAAAGTAGTGTTGTGTTGTCTCCTCTTTGGAGTAGAATTAAGTGTAATTATAGCGTGTTGAAATCCATGTGTGTGTTATAAGCTGTGCAGGAATGTGTGTGTGTGCATGCATGCGTGTGTGTGTGTGTGTGTGTGTATGTGTGTCTGTGTGTGTGTGTGTGTGTGTGTGTAGCTCATGGCAGTGTTTGAGCGTCTTCCAGGCCTGCTGGTTATTGGACAGTCTGTGGGCTCAGAGGGACGATGAAAGTTAGGGGAACACGAGGTTTGGCACTGCTCTGAGGACACACACACACACACACACGCACACACACACACACACAACACACACACACACACACATGCCAAAGAACTGAACTGAACTACTGAAAAGGAATTGCCACTTGCCCTGCTGAACTACACCAGCTGCCACACATCCTATGACATGCAGTCACACACACACACACACACACACAAACACATCAGCAAGTTAACTGAGGGTGGAGGACGTTTTCAAAGACTTTTTTACCACTTCCACAGCAGAGAGGAGCATTAAGTCCCTGAATAGTCTGTAATAATAGAGTACTGGGGCAGGACAAAGTGCTGGGTGTAGCTCAGCCAGCTGTATTAACAGCAGCTCTGCCCGGGTGCTGGCTAAACACTGGCCATATGGAGGTGAGGAAAATCTGCTGACACACACACACACACACACACACACACAGTCCAAACTTGCTTTTTCAAGTACATTTTTGTCTGAATAAATATTGTGACCTGTCTGCAGGAAGCCAGCCCCCTGTCCTGAGACAGACAAAGCACCGCTGGATGGATCGGATTTTTTCTTTCTAGTGGGAAGGTGGAATTTCCAACAGTCTGGAACGCATCATAAGTAGTGTAGTCTACCGCCAATCAATTTTAAATTGTGGTGAATAGACAATAAGATAACGGCTCCTACTCAAAACCTACTCAAAAACTCGTTACCAACCCATCACCATGCGTTACCAGGCGTTACCAGGCGTTACCATGACGATGCTCATAGATGCAGCGAGTCTAAACCTGGTGGAAAATCAACTATGAACTCACTCCATCTATCCAGGCACACTAAATACAGCACTCTCTCATCTGTGTGTGTGTGTGTGTGTGTGTGTGTGTGTGTGTGTGTGTGTGTGTGTGTGTCTCATCAACTGGTCAGCCGGTGAAACCTTTGTATTGTAATGAGGGACACCAGCCAGCAGAGAGCCGCAGGGGTCAGCAATTACAACCTATCTGGCTTTCAAATTGAGCTTGAGCGTCGCCTATTCACCGCCGGCGAAACTCGGGCATGCACACGGGGTGACAACAGAGTATTCAATGGAAAAAGACTGAATCATCGGTCCAGAAGCGCCTCCTCGCCGCTGCGTTCCTCTCCAGACAGTGGACAGGCTTTGTGAAAGCCTCATTGTGGCAGAGCTTTGCGCGGTGACTCAACAAGTCTTCCCTTACAGCCCTTTGTGTGGAAGGCAGCGCCGGAACAAAGGAAGCAGGTTGAGAAGGACAAATGGCTTTAAAGACCTCGCCAGAACACGGGGCAGACTCACGGCGTGCAGAATGTTATTTACAGCGCCAGAAAGTGTTTTTGCGCAGCTTGTGATAGAGGAGCAGCCACCTAGCAGAGTACTGACCTCCGTTACTGAGGGTTGAGGCTGTTCCTGTCGTACCTGCAGGAATATGTAAGGTCACGGACGCTGTCATTTATTGTCCTACATTGTCATTGGTTGGCTTGGCAATCTGTCGTTGTCATGGAGACGGAAACAGCCGTGTAGCTCCAGATAGCGTTACCGGACCACGACCTCTTGCTCCTCTGCCTCCTCCGCAATGAAAGTGTGGTCAACATTTCCTCCTCCTCTACTGAGTCAGTTATGTCTGAACCAACAGAAACAAGCCAGCAGCGCCAGGACGGTTACCACGGCAACGCCACAGACGACACTTCGCTTGGGCATAGATGCGTCAGTGTCGGTGTCGTCCGACACTTTTCGTAAGACACTTAAAACGACGACAGGAAAACACACACACACACACACACACACACGCACGCACGCACGCACACACACACACACACACACACACACACACACACGCTGAAGGCAGGAACCGTGTATCCTTCATTAGGTGAGTGAACCCAGCAGAGAGCGTCTGTCTGCAAGACACACGACATATTCAAGTGAAACATCCATCCTGGGAGTATTACATGCACACACACACACACACACACACACACATACACACACACACACGGTGTTGAAACTATATTTCATCATCAACATCCTAAGGCAAGACAATGCGTAATATGACAGTCAGCAGCCAGCCGTCCAGCTTCAATAACACCTGCCTCGGTGCACATGCTAACAGGCGGGGGGGTTGTGTGTGTGTGTGTGTGTGTGTGTGTGGGGGGGGGGGGGGGGGGGGGGTCAGCGGTCGGCGGCCCCACCCTCTTTTCTGAAAAACCGTCTGGATTTGGTTGCAGGAAAATAACATTGGGTCACATTGTACATAATGTCTTCAACCTGATACAGGTAGGCTTAACAAAGTTAGTCCAGCACATGCATGAATGGCACAGAAGCACACACACACACACACACACACACACGCACGCACGCACACACACACACGCTCACAGAAAAACATACATGCATGCACACGTGCTTAGGGGAGACCAGGGGGTACCGCCTGACATGACAGCAGCTGCTTTTACATACACAACCATACATGCACGTGTATGTACTGGTGCACACACACACACACACACACGCACACGCACACGCACACGCACACGCACACGCACACGCACACGCACACGCACACGCACACGCACACGCACACGCACACGCACACGCACACGCACACACACGCACACACATACAGTCTACACGCAAGAGCTTGAAAAACATCTATGGCCTCTTAAAGCCATACACACCACAGAGTTGAACGTGTAAGTAAATATATATATGGATAAAAAAAAACTTCAAATCAAACTTCTGGATAAAACGTCAGCAGGTTTCACAAAGAGGAATAGTTCAAGGCTTTTTAAGGCTTTTTAATGCTACAAAACAGAAACAAAACTGAGCCAAATCTGACAATTTCTGATAAAAACAGACGAGAGTTGGAAACTATTAATGAAAAGGAGGAGAAACAGGACAGCAGGTTCAGGGACATGAAGTCAACTGAGACAGGAGAAGGAGAGGATGGATGTTATACTGGAATGATCCAATACAGAACACAGTGGGGAAAAAAGCTCTTACTGGATTTAAGAGGTTTCAATATGTTTTAAGACCTTAAGATATAAGACTTTAATAATTATTATTATATGTGTCAATACATAATATGTTGTTAGTATTATGGAGCATGTATATTTGTTTGTTCTCTAGCTGAAACCTTTCATATATGTGGTTTCCATACGAGTTGTTGTGTAGATGGAGTTACATGATGAAGTGCAGGGAGCAGGACGCCCGCTGGCCAGCCAGGGGATCTGAGACCGACTGACATACACTCTCTCTCTAATCCCTCCACTGCCGTGATGAAATGATGAAATTTCCCAAGAATTGAAGAGGAGGCAGGGGTGGTGGTGGGAAGTGTGTATGGGGGGGAAGTGACCTAATTAAAAGCTGGCGGTAGCGTCAACAACAGCGTGGAGCCTCATTGACGGCGAGCCCTGCAGCCACACTCCTCAACGCCGGGGAGATTACAGGAGCAGGAATTGTAAGTGTGATGAAACTGAAACACACGCTGCAAAATGATGAAACTCATTTGACAGCAGCGGTGGTGGTGGAGGCATTCAGCCAGTTCCATCGAAATGCTGAATGAGAGATCAAAAAAAAGAATTACGAAGAATCAAAAAGAAATGACTCTGACGGGAAGGGGAGATCACATGCAGTGACACACACACACACACACACACACACACACACACACACACACACACACACACACACACACACACACCTGTGCTGGAAAAACCCTACAAACGTAGCAGGAAAGGATCTGAAGCGTTTGACACCAGAGATCAAAAAATACATCACGATCCACAGCCTTTCCTTTCTAAAGCCTACTTCACAATATAATATATCAGTGATGTCTCTTTGTGTCTGGAGGATTAGACCAATATATTGACCGATATATTGGTTACCGTTATATATATAGATATATATCTATATATATATCATCAGTCCAACCGTGTCAAGACACCATAGTAATACGTGATGGTCTAAATGCTGTTTAAGAGTCTTTTTTCTGGGGGAAACACAACAACAAGTGTTACTGGAGCGACTGCACACATCACCAGGTAGATAGATAGATAGATAGAGAGAGAGAGAGAGAGAGAGAGAGAGAGAGAGAGAGAGAGAGAGAGAGAGAGAGAGAGAGAGAGAGAGAGAGAGAGAGATAGATAGATAGATAGATAGATAGATAGATAGATAGATAGATAGATAGATAGATAGATAGATAGAGAGAGAGAGAGAGAGAGAGAGATAGATAGATAGATAGATAGATAGATAGATAGATAGATAGATAGATAGATAGATAGATAGATAGATAGATAGATAGATAGATAGATAGATAGAGAGAGAGAGAGAGAGAGAGAGAGAGAGATAGATAGATAGATAGATAGATAGATAGATAGATAGATAGATAGATAGATAGATAGATAGATAGATAGATAGATAGATAGATAGATAGACTAAACTGATATTAGCAAGATATTGCAGTGATGATGCAGGTAGCAGTCAGTTGACACTCGCGATGTAATAACATGGCGATGTCTCAGATACGGCTGATAGGACAACACTTGGGGGCATGATGCATCTCACCACTGCACTCCACCATGTTTTAAATTACACTGATTGGTCCAAGGAGGTCGCTGCAATTACACATCACAACAAGGTGACATACTTGTTACTGATTGGCCCAGAGGGGGGTTGCATCATTCATGGCGGGATGACAAGGTTTCTGAAACCAGCGTCCATATATTTCAAATCAAATCAGCCACGCTAACAAATCAATCTTCTTCGATGAGTCATGTATGACAGGGGATTGGCTCGGCGGCTGCCTGCCACGCCAGCGACGTTCCCACACCGACAGTGATGAGGTTTAATCCTCGCTGACAGAGCGCACACCGCCAGCAGGCGTCCCCCTACTGACGGGATAAATAAATATATAAGACAGTTGTTTTAATTACTTATAATTAAGACTGCTCTCCTGGTGAGGCACAGCGGCAGGGCTGGCAGAGGGCAGGGGGCGAGAGAGGGAGAGAGGGAGGGAGAGAGAGAGAGAGAGAGAGAGAGAGAGAGAGAGGAGAGTTGACTGTTTAATGGGTGAAAGCTGCTGTAAGACGAGCAGCTAAAAAGATACAGAGCTGCTGTGCTGCGTTTTCATTAATTTACACACACACACACACACACACACACACACACACACACACACACACACACACACACACACACACACACACACACACACAGAAAAGGCAATCCATGATGATAATAAAACATAATGTCCATTAGAATCAAGGGTTTCCTATAGACCACCACTATAGTATCGATCAATTCTGTCATAAAAATGGAATCAATCAACCTGCTTCATATGCATCATATCAGAGTTAATAAAAGGTCAATATCAGCACCATGTATCTGTCTCATAGTCTTATAGCCACACCATGCACACACAGCAGTCCAACGCCTGTTTCCTTTCCTTCCTATCACACCCTGTCCTTTCCCACAATGCCCTCTGTCCCCCTCCAACGGCAAACTCCCGTTTCCCTGACCTGGCAACCCTCCAGAGCCGCCGGGCCGCTTTAGTGCTGACAGACATCAAGACTGTTTCCCAACGTCCGTCCGTCTGTCACACAGTTAGCTGACTACTGGAATACTGCAAGTCAGCACTCACAGCCTCGGTTCCCAGCAGGGGGTCCGGTGGGGAGAGGCTGTCCGGTGGGGAGAGGCCGTCCTTCAGGTTCAAGCATCCACCCTGCTGATGTGTCCTTGAGCAAGACTCTGGATCCCTACCAGCTCCAGACCCTGACCTCTGACCTCTGACCTCGCTGTGGAGGGGGGAAGAGAAACTATTCCCCTGCAGTGATCAATAAATTACTGCATTATTATTATTATTATTATTATTATTATTATTATTATTATTATTATTAAGATCAATAGAGGATAATCACATCTATTCATTACATCACACAACATGTAAAATACAGTATCTTGATGTTTCCATGTTTTATGGTTTTTCTTGTTCAATATTGGTTTGTTGCTTGCACTATTGTTACCTAGCTACCTAGCTACCTAGCTATCTGACAGATTATTCATCCATGTTTTTTTAATCTCGCTCCACTGGTGTGTTAATCTGTCCCATCAGCCACATCAGAGAGCATCCACATACACACAGACAGTTTACCCAACTCTCTGTCTAGTCTCTCTCCCTCTCTCTCTCTCTCTCTCCCTCTGTCTTTCACCTTTCCTCCCTCTCCAAGTGAACCAGCCAACTTCAGTCCCCGCTGCTTGAGAAAGAAAAGGAGGGAGGGAGATGGAGGAGGAACAGAACAGTCTGGAGGGTATAAAACTGAGAAGGAGGAGGAGGAGGAAGAGGAGGAGGAGGGATGAAGATGTTGAGGTTGGGTGGAGAAAGAGACATATTTCCTTCCCTTTTCTCTCAGGCCCCACGGTTTTAAAAATGCCAGGAATGTTCTGGGTCCAGGCCACTAAATGACACCAACTCAGTAAAATCAGAGGCCTTTTACACACACACACACGTGCGCACACACAGTTAACCAGGCCAGCGGTCTTTGCAATCAATGCCCCAGTGTCCTCAACAATCTTTCCCCCGACCAGGCCACGCTCCACCATCAGGCTAATCTAATGCAGCTCGGTCCTGATTGAACCTTGGGATGAATCTGAAGGCGAACTGACCACGCCACCGCGCCGGCTCGGTGCAGAGACGTCTGAAAGGAAGCAATCAGTTGTTCACTTCGGTCTTGTAAAGACGCGGTGAAAGAAAACGCCATGAGTGAAATGTCTTAGCATTTACCACTCACACATATGACGTGATGGGGAGAACACTCACTCAGAAAGAATATCAAAATCTTAAACTAAGACGTATGATATATGACAAAACATGATACGACTGAGACTGAGTGATATATCACATGATGCTAGAGACACACTGTTAGCTCTTGGTATCATCGTGTGTTATAATCACCTTTGGACTTGTTGGTACAATTCGGTTTCTGAACTGCTGAGCAGGTCGACCAGCTGTAATGTTGGGAGCTACAGATTTTCCCTCGAGGTGTTGCAGTCCTGATTCAACCAGACATTTAACAAGCCAACTATCTGTTTACTTCATGCCTGCACCGCACGCCCAAACGATCCTCCTCGCACGCTCCGAGAGAAGCGCGTCGAAACGGCAGGTAAATAATCACATTTCCTGATAAACAACTCGTGACGCGGCGGGGAGCCGGCGCTGATAACTTCCCTCCGAAACATCACCAGTGTTTTTTTTAATAAGCTCACTTCGTCTCTCGTGTGCCACTTTTCTACCGGGGGCCTCGCCAAACTGTCTTGCATTTGAAAGTCAGATGAGAGAAGAGTTTCACACACACACACACACACACACACACAGCAGGTGAGGTATGAAGTGATCTGGCCAGCCCGTCGTGTGCAGGAGACGGAACATTCTGCTCTCCTCTATTAATCTGGCTAAATCTCTTCTGCCCGACAGGTTTGTTGATCTTTAAACCTGTAATGTGGCTGCTCCTGCACATCACACATCCATAATGTATAAGACATGCAGCCTGCCAGACCGGAGACCGGCACCGCAACGATTAGCGCTTGGGAATCCAGCGGTTTGACCACGACAAAGGAACAGCAACACAAACCTCTCGTCTCAGATTTAGATCTTCTGAGATGCTCACTTACAAGCCTCACAGCCCATGTAGGGTGTGATCCTCTGCAGCGTGATAATTTAATCTCATTTAATCCTCATAGGAGACTTAAATCTGATGAAATTCATTGGCCTCAGACGAGGGGTGAGGCCGGGCCTTAATCTGGTGAGCTTCAGTCTATTGTTGAGAACAGAGCACTACAACTGTTCAACAGACTGGTCAGACTGGGCTTGTATCAATTCTTCACCAGCGTTATCAACAACTATTACAACGATGAAATGGATGAAAATGAAAAAACATCAGTGACAACTGCCTTCCTGTGTTCACCCGAGCCTCATGACTGAAGAGGCGAAGCTCAACGTTTGCGGCATCCAGGTGAAAGATGATGCTGAACACTGTATGACGTTAGCCAAATGTCCTCACAAGGACAGAAAGATGAGTAAAAGCCCTGCAAAGTGAGGACACTCACTCAGGTCCTCACTTCTACAAGTGATTCACCTGTCAATCAAACAGTGTGTCCAGTACTGTGACGTCTTTTTCCTTGGACTTTCTGTTGATGGAGTTTGAGTTTCTGTAGGTGGTGCTCTTTTCTTTCTCCGCCACGGTGGCTATCGCTGCTCGTGCTAACTACCCAGTTCTTCTGTTTATTCTAAACAAACGGGAAACGTATAACGCATCACTTCCTGTGTGCCAGAGGAAAGACCTACCAGACACTGGATGTTTTACAGCAAATGTAAAGGCTGAATCACTGTTGTGTTATATCAATCAGTGACAGGAAATCATATTTATATGAAAATGATGCAGATTATTACTTATGCTTTTCACACTACACTTAACCCCGGGCTAACGTCTTTCTTAACTCTTAAGGGTTAACACCGCTTTTAACACCGCTTCCCTGGGCTAACATATTCAAGTGTGAAAAGCCTATATGGGTTAGAAAGGGTTGGAAAGTCAGGAATGTATGTAGCCAATAGAAAGATGTCATCTCATATGTCTGTATGTATGCAAGCATGTACAGTACATCCATTGATCTGCTCTCAGGTACTTCCCCAGTCTGTGTGAAACATCGGTAGGCACTGCTGCTTCAAAGGGAGGCAGATAATAGCCGGAGGGCCGAGGCAGGTGGCAGAATGAGGGGTTTTTATACAAATCACTGCCTATAAAACAGCATGCCTTTACCTCTACAGACACGTAGATCTGAAGACGAGCATGAAAACAGAGGTTTATCGACTTATTTCAGGGCGTACGTGTATCTCTCGCACACACGTTAAAAACACACACGTCCAGATGTTACGAGACAGACAAACCCGCATGTCTGTCACAGAGGCAATAAATCTGAGCAATTAACATCCAGAACTGACAGGATGGTGAGAAAAAACAGGCTTCATCTTTTCAGCATCAGACTAAATCACGGCATTCTCTCCTTGTCAAGGTAGAACAATTACCCTGGCATTTAGCATTCCTGTGTGTGTGTGTGTGTGTGTGTGTGTGTGTGTGTGTGTGTGTGTGTGTGTGTGTGTGTGTGTGTGTGTGTGTGTGTGTGTGTCAACAACTGTCCTGCTCTATAATTGCAGAGAATTTTATTGGAATGAGCGGACAGGCTGGCTGGCAAAATGATCAATCAACACAGAATTGAGGAAAGCCATCATTGTCATATTTATTTGGAGAGAGGTCTTTTACAACCGGCCACAAAAAGACACACACACACACACCATTGCAGTACAGGAGTCTGGAGGCTGGAGCTGTGCGTCAGTGATGGGGCACAACCCACTACAACTCTGAACCAGATGTTAAGGCTCGGCTGATAAAATGAAACGGGGCCTCTGGCACGCCACAGAAGTAGTAATGTTTTAAAGATCACGCCTGCTGTCCAGCTATACGACCTCCGCTCTACCACTGGGGTTGGGGAGGCATGGATGGCATGTAACAAGATTACAGTAATATGATTGTAAATGTCACAAAAGTCACTCAAACACCAGTCATCAGATTACAACATACTTTGGAAAACATGTGACTACTGAAACACTGGCAGCTAGTGGATACAGAGTAGGTGATGATAAAAACAATACTTCAATTACAGGTTTTTTATCAGGTTTTTTTGTTGCATATTTGGTGTGTCGGAGGTAAAGTAATCCGAAAGTAACTAAGTAATCAGAATGAATTACGGAATTAGGGAATCCCAGTGGATTACAGTTCTTAGTAAAAAGGTTTTGAGAGATTGGCCCATTGGTCAAAAACTTTAGCATGTTGAGTTATAGTAGGCTCCATGCTAACACTTTAACATACACTATGTTGAGTAATAGTAGGCCACTAGCATTATCCAGACTGACCTTTTAGGAATAAAAAGTTGTCTGTGGTTTTTACCACATGACCTTTAGATTCATTCAATTTAAAAATGAAACACCATTAACTCAACGTAGCTGATGCAGCCAGGTTTATTTTTGGAACTATTCCAGGTGAGCAACCACGGATTCCGCTGTACAGTGATTTTTAGCTGTACTCAGTCTCTCATCACTTAGCAGCCAAGTTGACCAACAGGACAATCTCCCAAAACCTCAATGTATTCCTTTAAGCAGGTGATCAGCAATGCATAGCTTTCCCACCCTGTGAACCACAACTGACGTCGACACGCTACATCTCCTCTGAGACGCTGCTCCAGTGAAAACGTTGTTTTTCGGTAGCAGGGTTAAGTCCTGTAACTCTTCTCCCCAGGCTGTTGCTTTAACTTGGCCATGCCTTTTGAATGTGCTCCAGCCTGTCATGCAAAAAATAAGGCCTTAACTCTACACATGTACCTTAATTTGTCACGGTTCCTCCAGTCTCCAGTCACATGGACACACGGCCTAAGAATTTTACTCTGCAGCAGAAAGAGGGATAGGGTAGGAATTTGTAATGTTTTGATTGCTTTGCCAATGATTCGCCTTTATGAACGCTTGAGAAAGTTTTTCATAGTAGTTTTTCTGCATGAAATACCCCCCAACACACACACACACACACACACACACACACACACCCCAACCCCCCAGGTTCAGGACTTGGGTATGTTTGGTATCGTTTTACACGAAAGACACCCGGAGTCTTGAGTTCATAAAGAGCGACAACCCCCTAGGAGGACGGGGGGCGGGGGGGTGGGGACGTGAGAAGGGGCTATATTTCTTTTTAAAGAGAGTCTCAAGAACAACCGTGTACTTAACCCCACGGAGCACACGTGCCGCGGTACGATGACACACAAATCATCCTCGGTACCACGTGCTCGCTCGCTCGCTTGGCATACCTATACGCTGCATGTAGACCTGAAAGGAAGGAGGCCATGCGGTGGAGTCGCGGGAAGAGGTTTTCACTCTCATCTTGACAGCTATTCTTATGAATGTGATTGCTGGTATGGATTCTCACACTCACCCAGTACTAAATATTGTTTTCCAAAATCTATTTATAAAGCTCTCTGGAAGGAATTCTGTATTGATTTCACACAAGAAAGGTGAACCAATGGAAACATTCCACCTGTTTAGTGCCTTGACTTGACTGTTCCTCAGACAGACGGATGCTTAAAGCTAAAGAGCTGCAGAATCCACTACCTATACAGCCACCTGCCATCCAAGGTCGCATCCTGCTCTCCTCCCATCAGATGTTCTCTTCCACTGAGTGCTTCAGGCAGACTAGGGCTCTGTAAAAGTGCACTAGTTTGAGTGGAAGAGGCATAGGGCGCTACTGTAACAGCGACATACCTCCCCAGCAGTGTCAAACAACTGAGAGAACAGCAGCTTGGAGCAGCAATTTTCTGTAATTACCATCTGAAATATGACATCTCGGTTTGCTGAATGCCTCAGTGGACGATGCCGGCCGAAGTTGCCGTGCAGCTGCTTCCACCAGCCTGTGACGGTCCCTGGGCTGCACACTACAGTACTATGACTGTGTCCATGCTGACCCACATAATCTGCCACATTTTCATATAATTAACTGTCTGTTTTGCGTCTCTCAATCACCGATTGAAGAAAAGAGCGAAACTCAAACTCCATCAACAGAAAATCCAAGGAGAAAGATGTCACAGTACTGGACACACTGTTTGATTGACAGGTGATCTCTGGTGAGTGCAGTGCAGAAACACCACAGCAGTGAGGCTGAGAGACAAAGATGGAGACTGAATTTTGTTAAAAACAAGAAACTCATAGCGTGCCACTTCAGGCGCATGAGTATTAATTTTGTCTTATCTTCCAAGCCTCCTCAGGCTTTTAGCACTCAACAAAATAATGGTAGGAGTACACTGATACCGATGATAATATCAGGAATTGGGCTGACACCAGGCTAGAATAGGGTATTAGTACTGGAACATTTCTCCAACATTAAAATGTAACAGCAGGAGCCACTTCTATAACTTCAGCACTCAAAGCAAAGTGGCTCATATGTTAGATCTCGCTAGTGGATTACAAGTCCTTCTGCCCAACGACCCAGAGTTGATACCACTCAGGAGAAGACGCAATGATGAAACAGTGAAGTGAAAGTCGGGGGGGAAGAGGAGAGCTTCAGATGACTTTGTCAGGCGTGGTAAAAGAAACTGCAGGACTGACTTGGCTATCTCCAACTCACTTGCCACAATCTGTCAGACAGGCTTCACTAAACCCTGGGAGGAAGAGAGAGGAGAAAAGTGCCGAGACAGACAGCAAGGTGAGAAGAGAGAAGATAGAGGCCGCTTTGATGGGTTCATCACTCTCAAACGTCCCCCTTAATCACAGAAAATGAAACCATCAAGGTAGACGGAGAGAGACAGAATAGCGCAGGGAGAAGCTCACCTATCTCTTTTGAAGCATTAGTCATCCGTCTAGCACGTCTCCATCATCCTTTGTAAACCCTCATTAAAGTGATTCAGCCGCTGTAATAAAAGAAGAAGGAGCCGGCAGACCCAGAGCGGAGCAGAACGAACATTTAAATGCCATCTGTTCCTCCACGCCACATCTGCAAAGGAGGACGACGGCGGCCATAGGCTCAAACCCCCGGCGGGACGAGCGTGGCGTGGAGATCGTGTTACAACTCCCATCGCCCACTGTTAACGGATTGCGACTTGAAAGGGGCCCGCCGGAAGACAGGAACGTCAAACCCGCTTTGAGTTTGACGATGAATGTGGACCTTGGTGTGAATCTGTAGCCTGTAACTCGTTGATGTGTCTGTGATGAGTAACTCCACACAAACTCTGCTGTATGTACTGTACATCCACCCACGCGTTAGGGTTGGACCGATACGAGTTTTTGAAGGCGATGTTTTTGGATCGAAGCAGCCAATAGCTGCTATTTTGAAGCAATAGTCAAAACAAATTTTAACATTTTCATTTTCAACATCAAAAACCTTACAAGTCTTTATATTTCAGTGTTTCTCCCAGACTCATGAAACTTTTAGAGTTAGCAGCACCTTAAGCACCAACTTTTCTTTCTACATTATTGAACAATTACCTGAAAAAATGAATGTTTTGCAGCCTGCTTTCCTGCTTTCTTGTTTTCCTGCTTTCCAGGGACGAACCTCCGTCATATCAGAGGTGACGCTGACTGGCTGATATTTAATAAAAGAACAATATCGACAATATATTGGTCTAACCTTAACCTACCCACGCACACTCCAACCAACCAGTAAGACACTTAAAGAGCTAAAATTAGAGTCAAAGAGAGAAACTCAGTTAGAAAATCAAAACGACTCGCTCTGTAAAAGACCAGAACAAAGGAATGTCCTGGCGCTCGCTGACATACTCTGTCCATTAGCAAAGCCCTCGGAGGACAGAACACACGGTATCGTCCTTTTATTAAAAATCTGATCTGGTCTAGTTGGTGTGGTCCACCTCTGATATGATGCAGTTTGACTGATTACTTATTTATTGTATTGATCAATGCTACACTGGTTGTCTATGGGAAGACCCGGAATATGTCATTATTATTGCTTTTATCGTGGATGTTAATGGAGAGTTTTAATGTCCCATGATGGTCTAAATGTTGTTTCAGAGGCTTTTCCACCCTGACAAGAATAACATTCTTGGGAAACAATGAACACTTGCAATCCAAAAACACTGTTATTGGTTGGTCCTTCAAAAATCCACATTGTTCAAACTCTTACTCCTACTACCTTTCGTCTCAGAACTCACGAGTCACAAGTCACGAGTCACGAGTCAGCCAACCCATATCCACCAGTCCCTACTTGTAATATCTTCTCTGCTCAGGTATTCCCAACCCAGACCTTTTGAGAAGCCCATTCCTCCCAGTTCAAGGTGATGGATCTCTCTCTTTACCAGCCCAGAGGACCTCCGTCTGTCCCTCTTTCCTGGGCAGACAAACAGACGGACGTGAAGACACGTCTGGCTCCACTTCAATAAGCCCCGGATCTGTGGATGGACATCTCTATGTAGTACGAGATGTTTTCTGTGCTACACTGCCTGCTCAGATTCCCCTCTTTCCGCCATCACCGCTCTATCTCCGCGGTTTGAGTAGAGGCGAAGGCTTTGCTCAAGTGCTTCATTGATCGGGAGTAGTTGGACCTATCACACACACACACACACACACACACACTAGTCAGCAGACAGTGTTCATATTAGTGTGGTGAGCGGAAAAACTAAACTGCCTATTTCTGAATCCAGACTGTTCACGCGATAGCAAATGGTTAAATACTAAATGAACTAAAGGAAACACACACACACACACACTCATTGATCCAATAAATCCTCCCATGTATGGCTGATTGACTTGAGACTGAATTATTTCCCGATAAACGAATGTCATATTTGATCCAATCCACTTCATCCTCGCTCTTCCCTCATCTTTTTTCTTTTACCACTTCTCAAATTTGCTCTCTCACTCCTTCACACACTCGAGACACACACGTATAAGAGTGCATTGTAAATCACAGACTGGTGTAATAACAGCCTAGAGAGCACTCAGTCGTTTTAGCGTTGCCAAAGTGCTACTCGGACGAGCAGCTCGGCATTTCCTGGGCTCTGAGTGTGTCTCTGAGTCGCGGCCCCCGTCGACAAGGTCAACGCAGGAATTATCTAATCAAACAAAAAAAACAATGGAAAACTGTTAACCATTTAAGCAAAAAAAAAAACTGTTTTCCATGTCACACAAGTTGTTTATTGAAGACGAGGTCATTTCTACCCAAACAACTCACAGTGACATTTGTCTTGCAGTGCATCCTTGCAGAAAATGCTGATTATGTGTCTTGTGCACTCGGCAGCTCTCTTATTATGTGGAATGGATGGAATGTGATTTTAAGGCTTTGTGCATTGGCTGTGTCGTCAGCGGGGGAAATTAGCTTCTTTACAAATTTTTTAAGTTTAAATGCTAGTGGGGTGAGATAATTCTGTGTCCAGTTCAGTTTCACTTGTGTCTATGATTTTATTACCGGAAGTGTCAGTGTCTTACCCATGGGGAAATTAGGTTGTTTGCAGCAGCAAAAGCAATAGGATTCAGCCTGGAAAAATAAAAAACTCAACTCAAGGAAGGTGCCCACATGATAACCCCATTTTATTTTTAAAAGAAAAGTACAATTTTAGAGAATGGGAATGGGAATAGGAATGACAGAGAGGCAGAAAGAGGAAAGTTGAGGGAAAAAAGCCAATAAAAAAAGAGGCAGGGGGAAAACCAATGACAGACAGTAGAGAGATATGGGAGGAACAGAGGGCTTTGTGCGATAATTCAGCCCGTAAATGTCACGTAAATACCAAGGCTGTCGGACAGCGGCTAACTTTGATTGCGCCGCACCTTTATCGGTCCCCAGAGCGGACAACGTGGTCAGGAACGCTCTTCACATATACAGTAATGGTGTGAAATGTCAGTGGTATGGGGGGCAAATGGACCTCATTAAACCTCTACCGCTTTATTATCTTTCTTTCTTTCTTCCTGCTTCTTTAAAGATGGAGGGCAGGGAAAGGAGGAAGGTGGTAAACCAGGAGCTCCGGACTAGACCCGGATTTGTTTTGTAACTCGCAACATACCAAGATGAGATGAGGCTTTAATGACGCCCGTTGGGGAAAGTGGGTCATTGGAGCAGCAAAACAGTAATACAGCAAACAAAGGTGAGTATAAATAACAATATAGCAAATAGGAGGTGTTAAGCGCAACACTCGAAATGGAAATGTAGGCAGGAAAAGGACGATAAACAAACAGATGACAGATTGAAGCTGTGAATCCTCTTCCACTGTTATATATCATTAATCTGTTGTGTTATTTTGTGATGGAGTTTTGTAATTTACCTACTTTCTGCATCCACTTGCCCTCAACCTGCCAACTTCTACTACCTTCCTACATTTCCCAGAATGCCTTTCAGCAACCCCCAGAGAACTTGCCTGGACTTGTGTCACCCAGCTGTTGTTTTTACGTGTCGAGTGGAGAGAGTGATAAGATGATATCGATTGTGACAGTGAGGGTAATAGTGATGGGCGGACCAAATCTTTTCAAAGAATCGATTCCTTCGAGTTGATACATGTAAATGAATCGAACCTTTCAAACCTTTCGAGTTTTGATTCTTTTTTTCCCCGTTCGTTTTTAGTTTCGACCATTACAACTTGGTTTGTTTCTTTTGTTGTTTTATATTAAGGCCCTTGTCACTGTGACACTTTGATTGTTATATTTGGTCATGCCCTGCAGTGAGCAGACATGCTTATATTTATTTCATTGTTGTTGTTTGTTTTTATATTTTTTATAGTTTGCCATTTTAATAAAGACGTTTGCAACTGTATAACGTTACATTGTTTTCTTTAATTCCTCCAATCTAAATCAGATTATTGAACTAGAATGGATTGCACTGAACTTTCTGCATCTGCAGAGAAAAAAAGGCAAATTGCCGGTGAAGTCGCTGTTATTTATTTGTTTGGCGCTCAGACATCGCCCTCTCTCGTTCATCTGCTCTCTCGTTCTCGAACCGTTGAACAAGAGAGCTGATGAACGAGAGAGACTACTTCTGCGTACCTGCCGGATCAAGGACCCATATTGGATCGTGAAAAAGGCCAATGTAATAATGTAGCGATCTATTCTGCACACATTGACAACAGTTTTTGTTGTTTAAGATGTTGTTTAATAAATTAACTGGTAATTGGGTAAACTATAAGCCATTTAACATTTAACATTGGTCAACAAAACTGTCTCTATTAGAAAAAGAAAGTCAAGAGCACACAAAATAAAATGAAATCAATAGCAATACTGTGTAAATACTAAAAATATTATCATTAACCTGTGATTTAGTTGGCGTTTTACGTTTTACGTTTTACTGTCCGAGATGTCCGAGAAGTCCGATAGAGACTGAACGGTTCGCGAGCAGCTCAGAGCAGCTGCTCAGTCTCTCATAGCAGGCAACGTGAGCGGGCGTGGGCAGTGTGAGTAGGGATTCATGAGCAGTCGGTCTGTTCGATTTGCTAATCCGGTACGTACCGGACACTAAAAAGATTCGTTCAAAAAGATTTGTTCGTTCTTTTTTGCCCATCACTAGAGGGTAAGAGACAACACAACATGTCTTGGCATGATATGGCTGCTCCCATGCGGCTTTCATTAATAAATCGCTGTTTATGTGACATTTTGCCGCAATAGACATGACCTGATGCATAAATGCAACAAAGCAACAACCAGTCCTCCTGATTCGGACTTGAAAACAGACTTTGAAAAATGCCCCGAAAAAGAAAAAGAAGAGACCAGGGGTTTCCTGCGCTGGCCGTCAAGAGTTCCACGCCAATTACGCCAGTAAGTCTGTTGAGGTACAACTCAACTCACCAGTCTCACCTGACACACATGTCACACACACACTGCATGAGACTGTATGTGTTCCACTGGCAAGTATGACAAGCCCTGCTCTACGGCCAGTAACAGCCTCACCGGGATGAGTCCATGTGTCATTTTACCAAGTCATCACACCAGCGCAGGGAATGGAGGTGTCAGGATCATCTAAGCATGTGTGAGTGTGTGTGTGTCTCACTGACCCACATAACATGCTGGAAAGGAAAACCTGACTTCACTATGGTCCCTCATTAAGCAAAGGTTCAATACCTCAATGTGATTTATGTGCACTGTCTATTCCCCAGACAGCTGCAACAGACAAACACACACACACACACACATGCAAACACATGCACGTGCGCAAACATGCACACACACGCCAAGTAGAGTCAGGACTATGTCCGCCTGATGTTGCATAAAAGCCCTTCTTTGTTCCCTGTTTACCCTGCTGCCATTTTCTAATTGGATCTCAGTGGTCTTAAGCTGGAGTTTGTTCAAGTGCTCTCCTCTGCTCTGCACAGCTTCACAGAACCACAGCGAGGTTACACCCACATGTCCATAACAGTATATTTACAGCAAGGGGGAGTCTGAAATCTCCTCACTCCAGTTTAGCTAAGGCAGTTTTAAAGGAAGTCCCTGAAAACTACCGACAAAACTTTCCAAAACCAAAACACAAATCTGAGAGAATCATCCATACCTCCTATAATATAGGCGATCCCGCCAGGAAAAGCGTCCTGCCAGCCGAGGACACAACCTCGCACTTTGGCGGCCCCAAGTGGCAGTGGGAACTGTTTGAATTTTGAAGGACTTCATTACCCAGGAAATCACGCCATGGGGATGTCAGTAAAGTAAATTTCTTCTTCTTACTGTGTGGTGGAGGTGGAGGTGGCGTGTTCAGCTTTCTCTATAGGTTTTGATCCATCACAAACCCGACACCAGAATTTAATTGGGCAGAGGGTGAATCTACAGCGTCTCAATTAGTGGGGACACTCTTCTCTGTTGCAGCCGCACTTCAATTTAGACTGTATTTCTGGGGTATTTTTACATTAAAATCTTAGTGCAGCTTTAATCTATAATCCCTTTTTAAAAAAGCACTAGAATTAATTTCACATTTTACTGCATGTGATCATTTTTCAAGAGGCGTCACCTAATTTCAAAGGGTGGATACCTCATTTTGGGAACCCAATTCTAGGTTTAGGATGATTTCCTCCTGCATGTTTGCCAGCGGAGAATCTGCATGCAGATTTGATGAAGTCTATAAATATTGGATGGGTGTTTCCTGGAGCTCAGATCTGTCTGCTCACACTTTCTAGCCATCTATCTGTCTTTGTGCCCCCAGCTGTGCTCAGCAGGGTTACCTTTTCAGGCAGGCAGCAAACCTGTACAGGCAATCCTCAAGTGCCTCTTCCCTCCAAACTAGGGCAGGCTAATTCACTCACACACACACGCACACACGCACACACGCACACATGCACACAAGCACACACATGCTTTTGAACAGACGAACATAGAGGCCAGCATGGGGCTAGCTCCAATTAGGCTGCAAAATGAAGTGGTAGGTGTACTGTGTGTGTGTGTGTGTGTGTGTGTGTGTGTGTGTGTGTGTGTGTGTGTGTGTGTGTGTGTGTGTGTGTGTGTGTGTGTGTGTGTGTGTGTGCGCGTGTGCGTGTGCGTGTGTGCATGTGTGTGTGTGCCCATGTGCCCGTGCATATGCTCAAGAATGAGAGAGAATATGCACATTTATATTATCCAGAGCGGCTTACAGTTCAGTGCAATACGAGAAAAAGCTGCATTTCCTAAGCAAATAACCAAAATGAAAAAGGTCAAAGGTCAGGGTCTAAGTGTCATTGCAATATTCTTGTGATCACAGAATAATCATATAATAAGAGAAGTAGGAAACGAAAGTAGAGTGAAGAGATAGAAGGGCCATATATTTTAGGGGCGTAAATACCTGGTTCCTGCAGCTCTGTAAACTCGTCCACCACACACCTGCCGCCCTCCATAGCTGGACGGGGATCCAGATGTTTCCCTAACAACCATCTCCCCTCCCAAACTGGTAATTACGCTGCTCAGCCCAGTAAGTATGAACCATCTCCACCCCGCGTGCCTGCTCCGTCTCCCCTGCCGTCGGGCCACGGCGAGTTCCTGAACGCCTCGCGCTCGCATTGTTGTCATTTCTCGAGTCTAAGCCCCAATTCACTGACCTGTCGCCACTCGTAGCACCGCCACACAAACACACACACACACAGCTACTTTTAGTCACATGGGTTTCAACGTGTTTATAATAACATTATCACAGCTTAATCTCAATCCAGTGCCATACAGGCTGAGGCATGCCCACGTACATTTCTGCAAGAGTAAAAAAGAATTAGTTGGCATTTGAATCTGCCTGTCATCTCTGGCAATGACGTCTTATTGATCGCCAACTCTGTGTGTGTGTGTGTGTGTGTGTCAGTACAAGACTAAATAATGGACCAATTATTACTCTAACATCCAGCGCCGTATTTAATTACAGTGCAAAGAAAACAACACAGTGTTGCCTTTGCAACACCTACACTGGCCTGACAGACGAGACAAAGCAATTCCCTGTAAGACACACACACACACACACACACACACACACACACACACACACACACACACACACACACACACACTGCCAGCGATAAGACAGTGAGATAGAGAGGTGACGGGGGAACGCAAGCTTATCATACAAGACCGACAGGACAGGACACACAATGCACCACTCCTCCTGCCCTTCACCCAACCGCCTAGAAATGAATACACCGTTTAATGGATCGCGCCACGTGCACATCGATCTGCCGGTACAGATTAGGTGCGAAAAGAAAAGTCAACACCGGATTGATTCAGCTCAGAAATTGTGAATTGTCTGTATGCAATGTGTGTGTGAGAGAGAGAGCTCAGTCCTCTCCTCCCACATTAGCTCTCTCTATTCTGATCTTCCCCAGCTCAGAGGCCCGTCTGACAGCCTCTGCTAACATTGACATCATCAGACTTCCATGGAGATCAATCTAATCCAGGTTTTCACTCCCGAACCCTCATCTCCTACTATTCCCTCACATGGTCAAATTTAAAGGTATTCAACATCAGCATAAAATGTTGGTATCAGCCGGTCTACACCTCGTCACAAGGCATCCACCCATCCTTCCCTCTGTCCTGACGCCCAGATCTTCATTTCCTTTGCCCTTCGTTTCCTCTCATGCTTCCTTGTCAAACCTACCACGCCCGTCGACCTGACCAGAGAGACAGAGAGGTCTTCAAAGTCTTGCTTGCTTTGCTGGATTCATGCAAAAAGACTGAAAAAACTGCATTTAGATCTCCACTTACAGTATAACCACGCGTGATGCTTAGCTATCGCGGCTAGCTTGAAAGCGCGGTAACATCTACTTTTGTATCCTACATTGACTGTATTCCAAATATGGTCTACAAAGCCAATGCCAGAAATGACTGCTGTGGGCTGAATGGAGGGATTAGGCTGACATGTTGTACTCTCTGTGTTATCACTACAGCCTCATATTCAGCTGTACAAATGAGGTGTGTAGTTTAGTTGCTCAGTGCTTCCTGATTGATGTGAAAAAGCAGGAAGAGAGAGAGAAGATGTATTAAAGTGGCGGCTGGGAAAAGAGTACTGAGAGCCAGGCAGAGCCTTTGTGTTTCGTAAAAAGGGTTTTGCTTTGGCGGCAAGATGGGAAAATGGTGGCGAATACCTTGTTGAGCCGCAGCACCTCAGCCCCGCACAAAGCTCCGACACATAAAGGCTTTTTACAAAGGTTGTCTGATGTGTCTGGAGAGGAACCCTGCAGCCACAATAGAGCTGCTCCTCGGGGAATAATGAGTGTTTGTGTGTGTGTGTGTGTGTGTGTGTGTGTGTGTGTGTGTGTGTGTGTGTGTGTGTGTGTGTGTGTGTGTGTGTGTGTGACAGAGAACAATCACATATATTGCTGTTGTCATATGAAAGCCTTATAATTCCGATTATGGTGGTTTTTATGTTTTAAAGCCGGGATAGGCGACTTTGAATGGAGAAGTACCCAGAAAATACCCAGAAATCCTGCATCAGTGAACTGCTCATGTTTACATGTTTAGGCCGAATCCCACTTCTCATTTTCACCCCTACGGCTTCGGCTTGGCCCTTCGGCTTGGCCCTCGGAACAGAGTCACAAGGGGTAGTGGTAGAAATCTCTCCCTAAGAAATGGGACAACCCTTCAAGACCCTGATACGTCATCAATGACGTTTACATAAGCAGACGGGATGAGTTTGTTATCGGAGATTACTATGGCAATAATGGTATTATCACAGTGACATTTGCCGTTCATCTGATGGAGATAGAAAAGCATGGACGCTCGCGATTCGTTCACAACTTATACTTTTCACGCTACCAATCGATCAAACAAGTCATCAAATAAAAAAGACCACTGCTTCATTACCAGTCCACTTCATGACAGAATAGCGTTAGCGGTGCTCTGTAGTCTAGCAAGCCGTGCTCCTAACGTTACCCTGCCAGTCTGCACTGATATTAGAGGAGCCGTAACAAGTGCAGCAACTTCGCTGCTGGACTTTAGTTATATTTCATCATATGCTATCAAAGGGGGAAAATGCGACATGTAAATATGTCAAAATGCGGGACTGTCATGCACAATTCAGCCTAAAAACAATGCTGTAACGTAACTAACTAGCGAGGTAGAGACATCGGCATACTAGCGATTTTTTGTTATGCTTGTTATAAAGAAAAGGTCTATAATACATTGAAACGGCATTAAACTAAGATAATACCACGGTTAGAATATTTTTTAAATCTTTATTAACGAAGACAATACTACATTTGTGGTTCACTTTGATGGTAGTGTAGCGGTCCCCATGATCTTCCAGTTGATTCGCAGGTCATTCTGGGAGATTTCTCCCAGCCCTCAGTTTGTAGTGTGCCCCTGAAAAATCTCCGTTTGGAGGGCCATGTAGCCCTCACACTTCGCCCTACCCCTCGATCACAAGAGAATTGGGACACCCCTACCCCTTCACGTGAACACGCAAAAAGGAGGGGAAGGGCCAAGGGGTGAATTGGGATTCGGCTTTACTGTGATACATTACTGTGATGCTTTATACCAAAGGATACCAAAAGGGACGAGAGAGAAAAAAGCTCTCTCGCTGCTGTTTAATTTGGATTTCACAAACTAACAACCACACACCACAAATTAATTTGGGTAAATCTGGTGAATCTACGGCGTCTCGTTTGGGGGCGATGGGACGCTCTTGTTTATTGCAGCCTCCACTTCATGATTTAGACAAATAAGCCGGGTGTATTTTTATGTGTTTTTGTGTCTAGTGCAGCTTTAAATAATCTGTAATCCTTTTTAAAAAAGCAGCGTCTAGTGCAGCTTTACTTTCAAATGCAGGATTACATGGTCCTCTATAGGTTGAGACGAATTCTACGACCTCTTGGTGCTCATGAAACCCTTTTAAATCGGGTAAACCACAAAAAGAAATTTTTTCACTTCCACACACACTTAAGTTTGACATGTTGACACTGACATCGACTTTTTTTCATAGACATTTTTCTTATTCCCCATTCAACCTCTCCGGTTCCTTGGTTTCTGGAACAGCTCAGCCTCGCCGCACACCAGATTCAGGTGAAGTGACCTTCAAAGAGAAGCCTTGATTACATTCCAGCTTGTGTTACTGTGGGCGCATCAACCACACACACAGGGAATACCCAACCTGTTTGTCTCCTGCTGTTTTCTTTCCTAACTACACAGAAGTTGACATTTTTGAGGTGCAAGGTTTTTCGCCCAACAGCTCAGCATCCCTCCAGGGCGTACACCGGGGGTCCCGCCACCATTCACAGATGCATTCCGCCAACAGCGAACAATAGGCGGTAGATGAATGCACGCTCTGCTGAATAGCGAGTTATCCTCAGGGTGATGCTGTTCCTCACAGTCAGAACAAACCCAGGATGCTGCTGCTCAAGCCGGTGTGGAGCTGACAGATCGGGCGCTCTGAGAGGCAGAGTGAGTTTACTGTATGCTCTACCAGCCTCTACCAGCCTCTACCAACCTCTACAAGCCTCTACCAGCCTCTACTAACCTCTACCGGCCTCTACCAGCCCCTACCAGCCTCTACCAGTCTCTACCAACCTCTACCAGCCTCTACAAGCCTCTACCGGCCTCTACTAGCCTCTACCAGCCTCTACCAGCCCCTACCAGCCTCTACTAGCCTCTACCAGCCTCTACTAGTCTCTACCGGCCTCTACCAGCCCCTACCAGCCTCTACCAATCTTTACCAACCTCTACCAGCCTCTACCAGCCTCTACCAGCCTCTACTAGCCTCTACCAGCCTCTACCAGCCCCTACCAGCCCCTACCGGCCCCTACCAGCCTCTACTAGCCTCTACCAGCCCCTACCAGCCCCTACCAGCCTCTACCAGCCCCTACCAGCCCCTACCAGCCTCTACCAGCCTCTACTAGCCTCTACCAACCTCTACCAGTCTCTACCAACCTCTTCCAACCTCTACCAGCCTCTACAAGCCTCTACCGGCCTCTACCAGCCCCTACCAGCCTCTATAAGCCCCTACCAGCCTCTACTAGCCTCTACCAGCCCCTACCAGCCTCTATTAGCCTCTACCAGCCTCTACTAGTCTCTACCAACCTCTACCAGCCTTTACCAGCTTCTACCAGCCCCTACCAACCTCTACCAACCTCTACACTGCTTTTTACAATGTGTGCCACTGAGTCGGATTTGGCGGGAAATCTGCTGGCTTGCTTTACGGCACAAAAACGAGAACTGTTTTGCTTTAAATGTAATACGCAATTTCATACCAGTTTCACTATTCTAAGCTAATAGTATAAACTTAGTAGCCACATCCTGTTTGTGACAGGAAGTAACAGGGTTTGTGGGAAATGTCTTAGTAGCACCTGTAAGAATGTATGAAATCCAAATCGGCGGTATTAAAAGAACGTTTTAAGAACCATACGTGGTTCTTTATTCTGATTTACCAGTTTTTCAACGTATCAGAGTGTTGTCATAATGAGTCATAATGGCTCTATGTAGAACTATTACTCTTACAACAGAACCCTTGTAGAACCCTTGAAGAACCCTTTTTCTGGAGGTGCAGTTGGTCATGCTGCCAAAAGAGGACAAGCCTGGTGGGATTTACAGTCTGAGCCAGCATTTGTCAGCTGAATGCCAGATTCATTAGCCTGACGCTGAATTGTGGCCAGCCACACACACACACACACACACAGTCAAAAACACTCGCCCATACACACCCACAAACATCATCAATTGTCTCGGCTGGAAATCCCTTTCAAAGCGAGAGGCAGCGAAGAGAAAGAGAGAGATGAAGTGTCTGCGAGAGACAGGAAGACACAAGTGATTTACGAAATAAGTCGACCATACCCAACAGAGTTCAACAGTCACAAAATGTTCCTGTTTATACGTGAAGCTGCAAAATATGTTGATTGTTCTTGCGCATTAAAGCTGCACTAGGAAATTGTGCATGTTGGCGGCTCCAAATTCAACTGTTTGAATTTTTTGGACTTCAATACCCAGAAATCCTGTAAGGTGACATCAGTAAACCAAATATCTTCTTATTGGCCGGTTCAACCATTGTTGTCCAGGCTAGAGGTTGAATCACTATTGTCTTTTATCAATCAGCAATAGAAAGTATTGAAATGAACATTTATTTATATGAAAATGTCACAGATAAAATTAGGGAATGAATACAGTCAACAGCATGTCTTACTGCTATATACGTGTGTGTGGTTAGGTAGGCATTGGTAGCTCCTTTACATCCTGGTTAATGTGTCCCAGTTATGACATCTAGATGACACCCAGTTGGGTATCATCTGTGAGTGACATCAGCTATGACATCATCAATTTACTGTTTTCTTTTGATTACAGCAAAAACAAGAGACACACATGGTAGCATGCTGTATTCTACCCATTTGATAATAATCCCAATGATCATTGCTGTGCACCAATAGGATTTCATGTCAGACACCATAATAATATTAATAATTATACATTTGTAATCTGTGATGTAGGCGTGTAAGACTTTACATAGCGCAAATAAGAAGTAGATGAATGTACACAGCTGATCTGATCTGATTTGATTGGTGTTCTTCAGCAGTGAATGGAATTGATTTTGTCGCCTTCAGCTTTGAGTATGGACTTGCACAACATGCCAATAAAGCACCCGTTAAATTGAGCTGAATTGAAATGAAACTAGTTGACATGACACCAAGCATCTATAGGCAACGGCGGAGCAGAGGGAAGAAAAAGAAGAGAGACAAAAACAGGGAGGGACAGCTAAACTAGTCATCTCATTGAGGGTTGACGCGAGGTGCCAGGCTTCGAGACGCTCACCTGCAATCAAGGCCATAAAGGCTGCCAGCCGGTGACTCCCCTGAGCGGCCCCGGCAACTCACGCCGAATCCATCATGCTTGACTGAGAGAAAAGGAAATGGATTCCCCTATTGTAAAAGGTTACAATCTTGTGGTTGGCAGGGGGAAAAAAAGGGGAATACATCATTTTGGAATAAAGAGCAGGACTGGCCTGGGTTTTTAAATGCGATAACCATCGGGTAGCATTACCTAAGAAACAAACAGAGGCGGCAGAGGAAGAGATTCTCTTGTATCGGAATCGGAAGAGACGGTGTAATGGAGACCTCAATGCTGCCTAGGAATGCCAAAGTCCATAGAGAGATACAGCTGATGGCAGCACAAAAACAAAACTCGAATCATATTTCACATTGTCCACGGATTAGATAAACTGTTCTCATCAACCATGTCTTTTCTCTCTCTCTCTATTTCACTCTATCGCTCCTCCATCTAACAAAACAGCCCTCTAAGGCCAAATCCAAATGACTTTTCTATGTACTGTATTTTTGATTTGTCTCAGAGAAAAGGAAGTAAAATACACCTGTGCTTTGACTTATGAGTTGAGCAAATTCCAAAAAAGCTTAACCCAACGGAGTCAGTCAGACGCACTGGTTATGATTGTACATGTAAGAAACCCCCCTTAGCCATTACATGTCAGGTAAAAACTGCGACCTTGCCGTTGACCTCTCTGACCCAGGATCAGATAGACATCTCGCTGGAAATCAATTCTCCTCACTTTGGCAGCAGCACAAAGTGTTGCCACGCTGAACCGCTAACAGTCTGAGAGAAAAGCCCCAGTCCAACATTCCTCATGAATTGGGCCAAATATTTCCTGGCCAAGGAGGAAAGTGAATAGTTACACCGGGTCACCTCGGAGTACAAGATGTGTATCAAATATTTAGAGGCGCACGTCATGTAATAGAAGTGTTGGATTCGGAGGTATTTTTCCCTCCAGATGATGGTACAGATAAAGGGAGGAGCGGTACAGAGCAGACATGATGGAAAAGTACAGCTGCCTCTCTGTCTGTACCTACCTGTATAATACTAGTACTGCAGCTACTACTACAGTACAGTCATTTAGCAGACGCTTTTATCCAAAGCAACTTACAAAGGTGATAGTTATATGTGGGGATCGAACCCACGACCCTGAGAGTCTCATGCTCTACCAAATGAGCTGTCTGGGCCGTGCTATTACAGCTACTACTACTACTGCTGCCACTACTACTAATACTACCACTACTACTACTACTACTACTACTACTACAATTATGATTACATCTACAAATACAGAAGCAGTTAAAAAGATCATTACACAAGAGCAAATTGAAGTGAGTTTTGAGAATTGATTTAAAAGAGCCAGCCTCCTCAGGCAGCTCGTTCCTCTCTTCCTCTTCCTTCCTTTTCTCTCTCTTTTCCTGTTGTTTAATTCCTCCCTCTGCCCAGCATGTTGAACTCTCCTTTCCACACACTTCAGCACACACAGTGACAGCAGCCCTGAGATTTATGTAGACGTTCCATCCATCCATCCATCCTCAGATGAAGTAAAGGGACATGGAGGGGCAGTGCAGTGGCCCATGGTCCACCTAGGAAGTTTCCACCAAAAAGCAAGCAGCTCTAAGGCAGTGAACAGAACACTTCACAGCAGCTCGATGAAAAAAAAAAATCCCCCTTTTCACTCCTCGGCTCGGCTCCTTTCCTGTCCAGATGAGCTCCAAACTCCAGCCACTATTTCCTCGTATTTCATGCGAACTGGGGCCTGGATCTTCCTGCACTCTCTCCAACAGGAAAATGCCTTCAGACAGTAAAATTCCACACACATTGAAGTCCATGCAGTCCATCCAAAATGCACTCACACTGGAGTTTTGGTAATGAAATTAGAAGTAATGGCTTTAGAATGATGATGAAATGATGTTATTAGAAGCACAATTCATAAGCATCTGGCAGGAGTTTGTGAGCGACGCTAGTGCAAGTCAATGAGGTTGAAGACGGATCTTTTAAAACATGATATCTAAAACCTTCTCTGGAGTGAATTATGCTGAGAAACGATTAAGAGATGGTGCAGAATGTGCCAGACTGTCTATTTTTTTCATAGGAACTTTTGCCCCCAAAGCAATGAGCCAAAAGCTTTTTGGACAGACTCCCAAGAATTCACGATAAATTAGATAAGACACTCAGAAATGAACCGATCGGATCTCTCTCCTCACCTGTTCATGTTGGAAGCTTCACATTTGTGCATGAGAGGGAAGCAGCTGTGAAATGCTGTTTCAGAGGCTTTCCCGCCCTGGCAAGGATAAAATTCTGGGGCAAACACTCAGCACTTGTACATGAATGGCACGAAACGGGTTCATTTCACAGATACTGAATCCCGGGCACCAAATATCAACATCAATCCAAAAATATCAGTATTGGTATCGGCCTTAAAAACCAATATCAGTCCAAAAAAAAAGTAATATCAAACGCCGGTGTACATGCTCGCCCAGTATGTGAGGACGTCGGCCTCGCTGTTGACTTGACCTGAGGGTTACACTGGTACTGCTTGCCCTCAACACACACAGACGGAGGTGATTTGTGGCCACGGCAGAGGCCTTGTGGTACCACACACTGACTTAGCTGCAAAAGGCTTTCCCTCCGACTGGGAGAACGAGGGGAAAATGGTCCAAGAATGACAGATGGAAACCTTGAGAAAGTGAGGGGAGGGAGTTGGGGGGGTATTACTCTAAATGTTCACTCTAAATGCAAAGAAATGGCAGTTTAACTTTTGTATTTTCTGGTTGGGTCTCTGCAGTATGTGCAAAAAATTGTATTTTGAGCCCCGTATACCTCATGCACAATTTCATTTTTAACAATTTGATTGGCGTATAAGACTCAACAAGTCTTCAAAGCCAACGCCGAATTCAGAATTGACTTTCTACTACCTGAATAGAGAGATTAGGGTTCCAGTTACTATTATATGCTTGCATCCAGGTAAAAACATGAGGAGTGCAGCCGGCTTTTTAGCAGTACCTTGTAGTGTAATAAGTAATTACTCATACACTGTTTCATTATTGTTTTCTTATCAGAAAATGTCCTGACTAATACAATCAAGCAGAAAGAAGATATATTAAAACAGTGGATGGAAAAATGACTATAGTTACACCTTCTGTGAAATCCATTTGATAATGTTTGATAAAGCGTTTCTCCACATCCAGGATAGTATTTAACTTTGCCTCGTTCAATTTAACATGAACGTGAATATCTTCATATTTTCAGATTGTTTCGACAGTACTACTCACTTCCAGTTATGTTTTTACATACCAGCTTGGACATGAGGTCAGTTTCTGTTATTTAATTTGTCATTTAAATGAGTGCTGTCATCAGCAAAGAATATTTTAAAACGTAGAATGATAGGTACAGAGGGGCGTTTTAACCACTGAATGTCGGTAGATGGCAAAAGAAGCTCGACAGCGGCGTTGAGATGTGTCGGCAGGTGAGGCCAGCTTGTCAGAATCTGTTGTAGGGATGTAACACAGTTACCTGGGTTAAGAAATGTGAAAGACTATAACACCTCTTGACCCAGAACGGTTGTAGGCTGCACTGGGCTAGCCCAATATATCTGTTTACAGATACTGTCCTTCAAGTAAACATCAGATATCGGCCAGTCAGTGTCATGGTTCCTCCCTGAACACCTCCACTACACACACATAGCAACAATCTGTAAACCCCTGATGTGACATTTTATTTTCTTTACACGTTTTATTTGTTCAATGAATCAATCAATCATGTTTTTGTCAATTAATTCTTCATTTAAAGGCCTTCTGTACCCCAGGGTTTCTCCTACCATTGAATAGGTGTGGGGGGGTCACCCTGTCTTAAAGGGCTGCTAACCCTAAATGAATGAATGGAGTTTCAATGGAGAGTTTTAGTGTCCCATGATGGTCTGAATGCTGTTTCAGAGACTTTTCCATCCTGATAACAATAAAACCCCGGGGGAAACACTCAATACTTGTAATGTTTGACATGAAAATATCTGCACATTATATCGTCTCTCAGCACCTTTAATCCAAAAGTATCACTTACATCAACCAATGCCAACACAATGCCATCTCTCTGCAAATGATGCTTGCTGACAAAACAGTATTCTGCCTGAGAAATCCTTTTGGAACTCATTTAGTTTCTAGAGAGTGAGCATCGAAAACAGAAACATACAAACATAGAGAGATATTTGAGGGAGAGCCGTCGTTCTGACAGACTGCAGGACATAAAAACTCCTGGGACAAAAGGGAGTCGGAACAATGAGTGCAGTCATATTATCCACATGGGCGGTAGCTGCATTCACCGGACAGCTGTCATTGAAACAAAAGTCACAATTCACTGCAGAATCAAATGCATTATTTCACCTTATTACGTCAAATCAATACCCACAGGCTTCAAACAGATTGTAGCGTTGCATTTCTCTCTGTGCGGGAGAGAACGATGACTGTATTTACCCCAGTATCAAAGTGTGGGTAATAACGTCACCTGACCTGAGTCTGATTTCCAAGTGTTTTGGTGGCGCTTAGAAACTGCAGCAAAGGACAAATAGCTTTTCAGATAGACACGGTGGGGGTGGGGCATGGAAACCCTGTTGGAGCTTGTTATCCAGTCCGAATTGTCTTTTCTAGTCAGATATTACACAGAGGCTGTTGTTTTTAATCACACTTGGACTCCTTATCAGCCTACCTCTCCCTTGTGAAATAAAATCCAAGTTCATCTGGAGCGGAATGAGGATAAATGAGGCTGTGCCTTCACTGGATAATGAGTAATATTCAATTGTGCTAGTCATTTTCCAATAGGTAAGAGCTTTCGAAGCTCGGGCTCCTCGGTCAACATTCAGCCAATGCTCCTTTTTCTTCCTCTGTCGCTGTGTGTGAAGAGACCCCTGCAGGGCTGAGGCTCAATTTAATTGGATGGGTTCTTTATTTATTTTTATGTGAGAAAGGTGGTCCATTAAAGGGACTGTAAATCCTCTTACACTGGGGTTCGGAAAGAACAGAGAGACGGAGGGACGGAGGATTTCAGTGTTGATGGGATCTCTACCCCGTGGTATTGCCTCAGGGACCAGTTGGGGACCAGCTGGGGACCCGGTGGCCAACGGGAGTAAAATGACATAAGTGCTTTCTACTGAGGAAACAAATGAGCAGAATGTATTTAATTACACCGACTATACTGCCTAAAAATGTCTGCTAAGCAAATGACAACTGTGAAACATTAAAACTGACACGCAAAACTAGGATTTTACCAATATGGGCTTTTGAAGGCTGATATTTGAGACTTTTGGACCAAAACTGCTGATATTTATAGACGTGTGTGGAATCCGTCCATCAAATCCATCAAAATGTTGCATTAGAATCAATTCAGCGTCGTATTGATAATTTCTACAGCAAATATGCAATCAATCAAACTGCATCATATCCATAACATCAGAGGTGGACGACGCTGCCCGGACCAGAACCCATTTCCCTTTCATTGACCCTGTATATCGGCCTAACTACCAATATGCCATTGTGACGACGCCATCATGCTAACAAATGCACACACCTTCACACATGCCTTTCTTTCGACTGCTGACTACAGACACGCACACAAATGCACACACCTTCACACATGCCTTTCTTTCGACTGCTGACTACAGACACGCACACAAATGCACTTCCTCGCAAATTGCCAACGGCGGAGGCCAATATCCGCAGATCTCCCGTCATCTGCCAACAGAGCATATGTTTGATATCAGCCAGTGAGTTTTAATATTGGAAGCATATGGGCTAAATTACTAGAATATCTCAGTTTTCCTCACTGCTTTGGCGTATATTCCTCTCTCCTGCATACACCACAGTGGATGTGTGTGTGTGTGTGTGTGTGTGTGTGTGTGTGTGTGTGTGTGTGTAGGTTGGCTAGCCATAGAAGTAGCCTGTGAAGAAGCCCCAGAGTCATGGACCCACCACATCAATGAGGGCTTCAGTCACATGTGTAATTATAGAGCCTGTGTTTTTAACGACGCGCTTTATTTGGCTGGGATATTAAGCTCTATTTTTGAAGTGTGCAAGCTCTGTTGTGTGTGTGTGTGTGTATGTGTGTGTGTGTGTGTGTGTGTGTGTGTGTGTGTGTGTGTGTGTGTGTGTGTGCTGACGTGAGAGAATAGGGTCTAAAAATAAATACCTGACTCGCCCACAGTCATCACACTGATAGCATACTTATTGCCTTTAATGTACTAAGGGTCTGTGGTGGGACAGGCAGACCTACAACAGAGGGGGGTTCCACCGGGTCTTCAGCAACAACAACCAGGAGCTATGATGTTCATTTGGCTACAACACACACACACACACACACACACACACACACACACACACACACACACACAATTGCAGGGTGGGTGTCGGACATACTGGGAGCTTGTTTTCCATTCGTTTTGGCGCTGCATGTTTTTACTCCTCACCAAGGGGGAGTTGTGAAAGCGACGGCGAATTAAAATACGGCAGAATGTTTAACAGTCGGTCAAGTCGGTCAAAGTGATTCTCCTCCGCGCTAATGGCAAATAAATGGCCCACTTTCCCACAAAAGACACACAGCGCCCAAACACACAGAGCATTATCTCCAATAGCAGGGCCTCAGTCTTTCCCATAATGGAGGAAAACACAAGCACTTTTTCATGATTTTGTAAATAGCAAATTATAAGGAAATTTATGGATTCTCACGCGGCCCATTAAGCCTCCATGCATAACTGGTCCAGTTGGTTTGGAGAGCTTGGTGGTGGCGGTGATTGGTTCAGAGGAAACACATACAGACACCTCATGAAGGAATGGATCTCACATACAAGTGGCTCCACAGAACTGCATTAAGGCATCATCCACGCATAGTGCTCATTCTTTCCGCTGAAGCTAGCTCAGATTAAAAACAATGGTAGACAAGTTGACTTTCTCTCGGTGGAAGTATTCCCACTACTTTGATTTCATTGAAAAGAACAAGAACATCAACGCTGTTTGGTTCCCTGATTACGCCCAGGAGAGGTAATCGAGTTATCCTGATTTTCATGAGAGGATGCAATTCTCTACTCCAATTTTGGGGGTGTAACAGAAAGGTAATATATCAAAGCAGTATGGCAATGTATTTATCCTAGGGGCTTAAAAGTAAAGTAATAATATTACTTTTGGCAATGTGCAGTGTAGTGCTAATCTGAGTGATGAGCCCAACACTGTTGCCCACTACTGGCCCAATTGATCATCATCATTATCATCATCATCATCATCATCATCATCATCTTTGTCCTCTGAAGTATGAATCCTGCAGGACAGGGATCAGAGGAAGCAGTGTGATTGTTGAGAGAGCATCCAGTTCATCCAGTTCAGTTTAGTGGACACCTGTCTGGTGTTGTGTGAAGATCACCTTGCCTCCAGCTTAGAAACATAAACTCCCAGGCAGCCAAGTCTTTCCCTGGTAACAACATGTGGTGACCCGGACAAACAGAGAGAGATGAGAGAGAGAGAGAGAGAGAGAGAGAGAGAGAGAGAGAGAGAGAGAGAGAAAGAAGGAAAGAGGTGAGAGGTGAGGGGAGGCTACGAGGCAACTGATCACGTAATAAGTGTTACAGAATGTAATCAAATGCCCTCTAAATGAGTCAGAAATGTAATAAAATGTGTTTTTTTTCCTGATATTGTAATATATTATTACATTCACTGGCAGTTAAAGGTCGTATACCTTTTTTATTACAATATCAGTGAGAAGACTGACATTATCTCGCTGAGGTTTAATGTTGTAATTAGCCAGATAATGTCAGTCTTCTCCTCTCTCTTATTATATTTTTGACTCATTCAGAGGGACATTTTAGGTCATTTTGACAAGTTACATTATCGGTTACTTCACAGCAAGAAAAAAAGAGGGCTTTCAAGTGACGTAACACCTCTTCTGGCAGCCACGTTGGAGGTCCTCCATTCTTGGGAAAACGTGGTAGCTGTAGATACAACCATAGATGGTTGTACATTTAAATAATGTATGATCAGTTCTCAGTGAAAATAGTCTAACAATTAACTTTGTCTACATGTGAAATTCACATAATTTAAAGTACATCGAGCACTTCCGGGTGCATTTTGACTGGCAAAAGACAACTGGCAAACAGACGTTTGACAGTTTGTCGCAAATTTAGTTTCTCACAGACTGTACCTAAGAGGAGCTACGTTGGCTAGGTCTGTGTTAACTTAGCTAGCTAATGTTAGCTATGACTTATGGCAGCTTCCATATTAACTGAATACTAATGCTAATCTACCTTATCACACTATTCACGTTTACTGAGGACGTTACTGAATATATCTACACCCCACGTCACGGCTATCTTTTAGCCTGGTTGTTATATAGGCATTATTTTGACACAGCCATTTCTCCAGTGGACCTAAGCTGTGGTTTGAGATTTGTGACAACTGCAAAGCTGCTTTACGTCGTTCTTATTGAAAACTATGGACATAAGCTCTCTATTTGTCACTCTCCTTCCCTGTCTCTCTCAGCCTTGGGCTAGATGTCTAAATCGGAGAATCTGGAGTAGCAGCTCCATGTCTGAGTAGCTGACTAATGTGTTAATACACACCTACTCTGTTCTCTGTTCTCACACACTGACAACTGGATTATAGCCAGCTGCTCAACCACCTACAGTAACACACACAGCCCACGCACACTATCAGCAAACGTGAAATTGTGCATGTTGACAAAGGCATGCATGACACATACATGCATAAACCACAGCCATCAAAATGAGTTACTGGAGAGACAGAGGCCTCCGCTTGATAGCGTCACTTTAAAAAAAAACCTTTTACAGAACAGAGGAGGCGGGAACTCAACAGTGAGCCGGCCATTATCCTATAGCTCTCTATTGGCATCTGAATGACAAAATATCTACCTCAGACAAACAGAAGAAAATAGGAATCTGAAAAGGAGAACCATAAACCACCTTCCCTCAGCGGATTATTGTCAAATGTTGAAGCCATCATCCGCTTCGCTAAAGACAAATGGTAATGCTTTTCAAAAAAAGTATGGTGCCTCTCACCGCAGACCCATTTCAGGCACGGGTGCTTATGAAAATGTGTGTGTCTGTCTACATGCGTTTCAGGGCAACACTTCAGAACGACGCCTCAACGGTAATCCCTCTCTTTTGATTGAAGCCTTGCCCACATCGAGTAAGACACAATTCCCAATTCAAAAGGAAAGTAACCTTACAGAGAACAGCATCCGCTCACTTTGTCTCCTGACTGTCTATATTCATACACAGGCCATTGTGTATGAATATAGACACCATAGGTGGCCAATATAACGGCTCACACACACACACACAAATGCACACACTGCTAAAGCTTCTGGGCATCAGGGTTGAGGGGTGAACATGAAAAGACTAGAGCAATATATGAGTCCCAAGCAAGTTGAAATACACAATACTGCAGTTTGACTGATTTGATACTGTTGAGAATTTCATAATTTTCATGCCAAATAATTCAGGAAAATTAGGATTCAGTGTTTCCCACAGAATTCATGCCAGGGTGGAAAAGCTTCTGAAACGGCATTTACACCATCATGGGACACAAAAGAATTGCATTGAAACATGCCAACAGGAAAGAAAACATAGCATTTCATTGCAGTTTAGCAAGCACCTAGTAACACCCTAGCAAGCACCAAGTAACACTCTAGCAACAACCTTGTAACGCCCTAGCAACCACCTATTAACATTCTCGCAATCACCTAGTAACACCCTAGCAACCACATAGCAAATCCTCTGAAACAGCATTTAGACATTAAATCATGGAACACTAAAACTCTCCACTGAAAGCCATAATAACGGAATTATTTTTGGTGGGTTAGAAGCTGCTTACGGCAGGATGAGGCATGAGATGAGGTATAGCTGTTGAGGGAAATCATGTCCTCACCTCCATCATACCAGAGGTGGACGACGGTCACTGACAGTAGACACACAGAAAGGTGACCCCAGTATCCAGTGATGTGAGGAACATGAGGAACAGTGCAGCTGCAGAGGGGAATATTTCTGTTAGCTTTTGCTGCCACAGTTAAATAACGGATAGGAGCGCCAATGAAAAACGTCTTGCACTGCAATCATTCGCAAAATCATCTCAACATGAGTCCAAACCGCCAGCTGAGAACAGATAGAAAGATTGAATCAATTCTTCTGGGTTTTTTTCACCACCAAAATTAATTCAGAACACGGGGCCTGAAATCTGTGGTTGCTGCTGGTGAATATATGAGGCAAGAAATAGAGGTTGGAGAGCAGAAGGACAGGACTGGGGTTACACGGCTCTATGGGGCCTGATATTGGCTTTTATTAAGAGTCAGTTATCAGCCAGTCAATGTCATCCACCTCTGATATGATACCTGCATTGGCTGCATTGCATTCTGGTCTATGAAGGCTACTGTCGGTGGAGAAATTGGTCTCTCCTCTTCCCCGATGGATTTCTCTCTGTATCATTCATTCTGACACCAATGGCCAGTTTTCCACAAGATAGACAGAATGTAGATAGATGTAGACTTTTAGTGTCCCATGATCTAAATGCTGTTAGAGAGACTTTTCCACCCTGAACAAAAAAAACAACTTAACGGCAAACACTGAATATTGGCACAAAATATCAGCTATTAGCAGCTGCCATTCTAAAATATAGGTGTCCGCCCTCCAAAACATATTGGTCCGAGCCTCAACAGGACAGCGCGTCAGAGGCGCTGACAGCAGCCAGGAGAGAAGATTGACACCCAGCAGAGGAATGAAAGAACCAATCCCTCTGAGGTTCACATGTTTTATGCAGCGCCGACCAACAAGCTGTATGGACCATATGTATGAAAGCAAAGTTTTTATGTAAGCTGGAATGAGTTGGGTGACGCGACTGACAGGGTCGTTTCTCTTGGTTCTCAAAATAATCCCGATACTCCAGATGGGCAACAGGTCTGTTAGCCTGACAGCAACCAGCCATCAGCCAGAGAGGAAACCAGTGAGCGAGAAGAGAGAGATGAAATGGATAGAATACAGCATGCTGGCATGTGTGTGTCTCTTGTTTTTGCTTTAATCAAAAGAAAGCAGTAAATTGATGATGTCACCCACAGAGCCGCTACTGATACCCAACTGAGTGTCATCTAGATGTGATAACTGGGACACATTAACAAGGATATAAAGGAGCTACCAATGTCTACCTAACCACACACACATGTATATAACAGTAAGACATACTGTTGACTGTATTCATTCCATAACCCCTAACCCTCATGTTGAAGGAGTAATCTGTGACATTTTCATATAAATAAATCAACAGAAGAACAACTGGGTAGTTAGCATGAGCAGTGATAGCCACTGTGGCTGAACAGACAAAGAAAAGAGCGCCACCTACAGGAACTCAAACTCCATCAACAGAACATCCAAGGAGGAAGACGTCAGAGTGCTGGACACACTGTTTGATTGACAGGTGATGTCTGGGAAGAGCAGTGAGGAACACCACAGTGAGGAACACCACAGTGATGAGCAATTAGTGGCAAAGATGGAGACCAAATAGAAAAACACCACAGCAATGAGTGGTTAGCCCTAAACCCAAGCCCTAACCTTAAACCAGACCCTCAGCAAAATGTCCTCACTTTGGAGTATTAGCCTCATCTTTCTGTCCTCGTGAGGACATTTGGACCTCAATAGGATAGGAAGAACACACACACACACACACACACACACACACACACACACACACAGTGGCATACAAGTCTGTGTCTGCTACTGACAGATGTTTCCTACTGGAGGATCTAGCACTAGCCGTCCATTGGCAGCTTCAACAGGATGTATGCAACCTTATGTCTCTCATGCTGCATCTCTTTCTCTGACACACAAACACACACACACACACACACACACACACACACACACACACACAAGGGGTGTTATTAGCGTTAACCTGAGCAATGTACCTCTGTAATGTACTGCAAATGTTGCTTACTGTGGTTGCAGACAAAACCGCTGCTCTCAGTTTCACCTCGATTATTCATCACCTCCATCACCGAGAGCATGCACGTGCACGCACACACACGCACACACACACACACACACACACACACACACACACACACACACACACACACACACACACACACACACACACACAAACATACTCACACACACTCCTTAGAGACCTTCCATATGTGGATAATGAGGCTTGCCTGTCCAAACAGATATCTTGGCACACTCAAGGCAAGGCTTGATAAACAAGCAGGACTTCCAAGTACATTCTGTATGTGTGCATGTGTGTGTGTGTGCACGTGTGTCTGCATTCATATGTGCGTATGCGAAGCCATCATTAATATAGGGTCAGTGCCGAGGTATCATGTTGAGAACTGTTGTTTCCAGAGCACAGACATGCTTCTTTATCTCTGTCGACAGCTATATGCCAGCTCCGATTCTGCTTAAAAATGACTAATCACTGCTGATGCATTCTTGGCCTGTTGCACAAAGGCCTCGCAGCAGCTTCAGACACATCAGGCTGCAAAACACCATCTAACAATGTTCCTTGTAGGAGCCCATTTTCTGTGATTGTGGATTCAAGAACTTTAACAAGAAGATTTCCAGCCGTATGTATATATCTGAGGATCCCTCTTATTGGAATATGAACTGTAAACTTTATTTGTTGGAGAATTCCACATGGCATTGACCACAATATCCTCTTAGATCACCTCACACACTACATGGTTAAGGTCTTATCTGTCAGACCAAACGCATAGTGTTATATAATTATATAGCTCAAAAGCTCAATAGCTCAAAAGTAGTCTTTGGGGTACCACAGGGCTCAGTCCTAGGTCCACTGCTATTCAAAACTATTCGTATATATGACATTCATTTTCACCATTACGCTGATGATACCCAACTTTGCAGGTCCATACAGCTTGATGGGTATCATCAAGCTGTATGGACCTGCAAAGTTCGACCACCATTCGACCACATACAACTCGCTAATTTAGTAGCATGTTTAGCTGCTGTAAAAATTAGGATGTCACAAAATGATTTACTCCACATGACCCTGAACTCCACATTACTGCCTTATTACCCAGTAGTCCTCCAGTTAGGAATCTCTCCATTGTATTAGACTACCTCAGGCAGATAAGGTAGGCTCGCTATGTGCTCCATTCTGTTAAGTCCTTCAAGTCCTTTTCTACCTTTTACTTTGTTTTTATGTACTCTTGGTCTGATTGTATTCGTAAACATCTTATTTGTCATAATTGTGTCATGAATCTGATTCACCAGCCTGACCTAGTTAGACCTGTTTGCAATAAACAGCTACAGAAATAAACCTGACTTGACTTGTCACAATGTGAAAACATTGTTGTTTTCTTGATCGCACCAACACCAACACCAACTAGTCATGACGTGTTTTGCCATTTCTCATTACATATCCGTGTGAGTCACTGACAACTTCAGAAATCCTAATTGCTGCAGCCAATTTTTACACATTTTTGAGCTGGTCTCACAAAATTTCATGAAATTAGCACAAACTCTGAAACACAGATGATGGACAGTGAACACAAATTACCTGAAGATCAAGTTCCTCCACCATGAAAGGATTATGTGTCAATAGCACAAATTGAACACGTCATTTTCATGTGTTCATCACGCAAAAAGGTTAACTAAGTTTAGGGTAAATTTTGGTAAAAATTTACTTTACTTATATTTCTCTCATGTTATTTGAATTTTAATACATTGTGCTTATGTCAGCCTATAGGTAAAGTTATTCCTGCAAATAAAAACTTAATATACTGAATTTAGGTGGATTTACACTCTGCTACATCCTTGCTCTCAGCACTTTGATCTAAATTGGACCCTTGGGACTCCACCAAAACACATAGTCTGTAGAATATGGCTGCCACGTGTGTTTTTATTGTCGACCTTTAAGTGGCTCCTGTGTTAAGCCTCTTCAGCGAGAGGCTGCAGTAGTGTCTGGACAGGCAGGTAGAGGTGGACATCTGTCTGTGTTTATCTATTCTGTCTGTCTGCAGACCACGTCAGCATCCAAAATAACACACTCATACACAAAAAGCAAAAAATAACCTCTGTTGTAGCACCAAGGTATCAATCACCTGGTATCAATTTCCACTCAGTTATCCATACAAGCCTCTTGTCGCTGTTTTATTTCATTAATTAGCAACGTGAAATGGTGGGTAATTAGGGGGGGGGCAACAGGGTTGAAAGCAGGGTGACCTAGCTTCTGCTAAGGGGGTAGCAAGTACAGGCAGGAAAAAACAACTGGCCTAAATAATTTCACAGCCCATTAAGTGGCTGATGGATAGGCTAAGAAACTACTTGTTTCTGTCTGGGCAAACCTCCTACGACTATGGAGCTTTTATTTTCTTATTTTCCAAAGCAGACTAGAGGAGAGAGCAAAGTATGCAGCTTGCAGCCAAGCAAGCCTGACGAGGGAGGGAAGAAAGAGAGAGAGAGGCAAAGAGAGAAAGAGAGAGAGAGAGAGAGAATTTTTCCTCTTTCAATTGAGGTTAGAGAGCTGATGGTTTCCTGAAGTAAACTGTGGCCTTTGGCTGCCTGCCCAATCATCCACGGTGGCAGCTTGCTGCCAGTTCTTCCCTCTGACTGTACTGTGTGTGTGTGTGTGTGTGTGTGTGTGTGTGTGTGTGTGTGTGTGTGTGTGTGTGTGTATGTGTGTACGTGGACACTCCTGTCCAGAATTTCAAAACAGAGGCTGTAAAAGTAGAGGCTTTCTGCTGTAGTTTCTCCCTCACATTGTGAAAGGACTGCCTTCAGTCAGCATAATTAACAGTAGAAAGGCCGAGCCGCAGGCAGCTGATGTCTTTTTTTGAAATTTTAGTATTGAAATGTCAGCTTTCAGAATGTCCCTCCGTGACTTTTCCTTGCCCACTTTCTCGAGATTCAAATTCATGCAAGGGAATCGTAGTTGTAAATAATTCTCCCCGCTGCAATTGAAAAACAATTCACTCTATTTGGGATCAAAGAGAAATATTGAATGGGTTTGCATGCAGCAAACAGCAGTGATGCATGAAATTGTTGGGGTTTTTTTTAAATTTAGTCTCCATCTTTGTCTCTCAGCCTCACTGTGGTGTTCCTCACTGTGGTGTTCCTCACTGTGGTGTTCCTCACTGTGGTGTTCCTCACTGTGGTGTTCCTCACTGTGGTGTTCCTCACTGCTCTTCCCAGAGATCACCTGTCAATCAAACAGTGTGTCCAGTACTGTGACGTCTTTCTCCTTTGGATTTTTTGTTGATGGAGTTTGAGTTCCTGTAGGTGGCGCTCTTTTCTTTGTCTGTTCAGCCATGGAGGCTATCGCTGCTCATGCTAACTACCCAGTTGTTCTTCTATTTATTCCAAACAAACCAGAAACATAAAACGCATCACTTCCTGTCTCCGGGGGATTTTTTCGACCTACCAGACTCCGGGTGTTTAGAACAGCAAATGGAAAAGCTTTCATGAACTGGCTAGAGGTTGGATCACTATTGTGTTACAGCAATCAGATAGAGCCAAACGGACATTTATCCATATGAAAATGTCACAGATTATTACTTTAAAGTCCAAATGGATGGAGAGAAAAAATTGTCCTGTCCTTCCTAGATGGTGTCTCTATGGTAGCAGCTGAACCAGACCAGTTCAGCCACATTAGAGCAGCTGGGGATTCAATAGCAATGCAAGGCTATAATAAGAAATGGAATCTCTCTCTCTCTCGCTCAATGTCTCTCTCCCTCTCTCGCTCGCACGCACACACACGCACACACACCAGATCGTGCAACAGCTTGTACATTTGCCAGTCATCCGCAGATGAAAGACAATGCTACTAACTCACCTTGTGTATTCCTCGCTCGCTCTTCACACCTCAGGAGACATCACTTTCTCTCTCTCTCTACTCTCTTCCTCGTGTCTTCTCCTTCTTGTTAGATGCCCCCCCCCAACCTCACCATGTGATGAATATAATATATTTCCCAATCTCCTCTTGTCACTCAAAGCAGCCCTACTGAGATGTCAGTATCTCTGACTCTCTCTCTCTCTCTCCACAGATTCTCTACACCCCGCATCTTCATCATCATCACCTCCCCCCCGACTCTCTCTCTCTCTCTCCACAGATTCTCTACACCCCGCATCTTCATCATCACCCCCCCCCCCCCCCCACACACACACACACACATGCCGATTGCACACCTATCCATGCTCTTCTTCACTCTCATCTCATTTTAGGCAAGATCGTTTACTGAACCTTTTACCAGGGAGGGAACTTAGACACATACTGTTATCCTCCTCCCCTCATCTTCCTCATTATCATCACACTTGCCCATCATTCTCCTATTCCTCCTCTTCTCTCATCCTCATCACGGGGGCCACAGAAGGCCATAGAGGACTCAGATGAGAGATACAGCCCCTCCAAACACTGCTCATCATTTAGCCAGCCAGAGAACTTCATTTTTCACACAAACAGATTTTAGTTTAAACCTACAGTCCATCCTGCATCACCTGACAGCTTTGGCTGAAATATTGATATGGATTAACTCCATTGCAATATCTAGCACGTTTACACATGCATTATAATGGATGGTGATTTTTGTAATCAGTGCATGATATAATAAAAACAATGAGGGTGTTGAATACTTCATGGGGAACAATTCTGATGTTATATGGGAAAAAAGGTCTCCGGGGCTAATGCGCCACCAGCAAGCATCAAAGGCGGAAAGACAAAACGGTCTACTAACCTGTTGGTGTTGGAGAGGCGGCTCGCAGAGCTCCGGAGGCGCCGCTTCAGAGCAGAGTGCACTTGACTTCCCCAGTAGCCGCAGAGTGAAAGCGCGAATCTTGGCGCTCTGGAGTGCGCGCTGCCCGCACGTCGGAGGAGAAGAGGAATCTACAGAAGCCCCGGTTTAATCCCGGTGATGCAGTGGTGAATAAACACTCACCATATGATTTAAATCAGTTTGATACTCTCATACAGATTTGTTAGCCTACAAAAACAAAAGTTTTTTTTTACAAATCAAAAAGTGAGTTGAGGTGGTTTTATGCTGCGCTGCATCCCCGCGGTTATTCCACACCGGAATAATGTGACATTACGCTCTTCGTCGCAGTAACCTGGTGAGTATTTGCGCGCGCCAAGCGAAGAGACTCGGTAGCTTTATGTTCTATGAGAAGCAAATAAGTGACATTCATTCTTTTTTTTTTTTGCATTTCAAGTCCAGCTGCATTCACGCGATGCGACCTCACACTTTCACCTGAGCGAGAAACGCGCGTGGTAAAACGTCACGGAATGAAAAATAATGTGGGTCTACTTACCTTTACCCTTAACGTCGTGGCAATCCGCTGAGCGTGTGAGTGTGTCTGTGTGTGTATGTGTCCAGCGGTCCACCCAACCCACGCAGAGACAACATACGGACCGCAACCGTTCCAGCCCCGCCGCGCGCACTCAACGACAATATTTAGACACCGGTAAACCAAGCAGTGACAACATCTCACGGACTACGCGGTGCCTTTTCAGCCTGGAGACCCACATTCACCTTCAACGCGGATCCTTCCCGGCCCACCTGTGGCTCCCTGGCCGGCAAAAATTACGCATGAAGCGGAGAGAAACCGTACCACTGGGGATGCGCCATAATCTAACCTCCTGTATACTTAAAATGCCCCCCGCGCGCGCGCGCCACAAACAGAAGGAGAAAAAAAGACACAGAGGTGTTGGAGAGGAAGTCCGCGGAGGAGATCTATACCGACCTGTAGCATGTAACCCTCGTCTGGAGTCTTGGAGCCTCTTAGACGCGCAGGTCTGAGCGGAGCGGTGATGGAGCGGACGAGGCGTTCATGTGTCAGCCGGAGTTTCACGCGGCCATCTCCTTTCCGTGGCGCACAGCGCGGGGCCGCCTCTATTTACTACAGCTGGAGGGGGAAAACACGCCCACCGTGGTGGTGTGGGGGGGATTGTTGGGGTGGGTGGGGGGGATTGTTGGGGTGGGTGGGGGGGGCAGCATGAGAGCCCTTATGTATTATGTAAGTAATATGTAAGATGCTCCTATGATATTCAATTACTTCAGTGACCTGATAATTTATGGTATTGTTTATCTCTTATGCTATGACATTCCTATGATATTTACTATAGTGAGTCAATGGATTATCTGTTGTACTCCATGCTGCCTTTATAGTGAGCTTATTGTACTTTATGGTATTTTTTCATCTCCTATGGTATGACATTCCTATGATATTTCCTATAGTGAGTCAGTGGTTTATCTGTTGTACTCCATGCTGACTAGTGTATAGTGAGCTTATTGTACTTTATGGTATTTTTTCATCTCCCGTGGTATCACTTTGACATTCATATAATATTCCCCTATCACATGTTTTATCTCCCGTGGTATCACTAGAATATTCCAATAGATTATAGTTTACAGTTTTCTCTCTCTCTCTCTCTCTCTCTCTCTCTCTCTCTCTCTCTCTCTCTCTCTCTCTCTCTCTCTCTCTCTCTCTCTCTCTCTCTCTCTCTCTCTCTCTCTCTCTCTCTCTCTCTCTCTCTCTCTCTCTCTCTCTCTCTCTCTCTCTCTCTCTCTCTCTCTCTCTCTCTCTCTCTCTCTCTCTCTCTCTCTCTCTCTCTCTCTCTCTCTCTCTCTCATATGATAATGTGTCATGCTCTGCCCCTAATGGCAAATCACTATAACATCCCTATAATGTTCCTATAGGGATATTATAGTGTGGTAGTGGTACTCTGTAGTGACTTTATCTTCTATGGTATTACTATAACATCCTTATTGGACATATTAGGCTGTGTATGTAGTCTTGCTTCTAAAATGTCTTATCGGATGTCTTCTCTATCTCTGCCAATTTTCAATTCACTTTCAACTTGCTTCAATGGAACGAACATTCGATTAGCAACATTGGCAAAGCATCTAACCACAACTGAATACAAATAATTTAAAAAGCAAATAAATAACAACAACCCAGATAACACTGTGGTTGTTGCTGTCAGGATTCCCTGCTGCTCCGGATCAAACAGACAACCCCAGTCCTCTGTACTTTGATCAGCACTGCCCTAACAAAACAACAATAATGTTCCTGTACAGACTCTCAGTATGTCTGTGAGTTTACCTTATCATCTCCTATGGTATCAGTAGAATACTCCTGCAGTATTCCGATAGTATTCCTAAGATTACTATAATATTCCTATAGTGACCTTATGGTACTTTATGGTATTACATATATTTGTAAAGGCCTGGTATCCCTCAGATGGAACGTCTATTATAGGATTATTACAGCTCTTTTTCTGACGGGTGTGGTGCTCAGAGGATGTGAACATCATGAAGTCAGCTGAAGGAGGGTTTGCGTAGATGTCCCCTGAATGCATCCATACATAGGGGCCAGGGTTAACTTGTATAGATGCTCAGGGTGAATATTGACCTGGGGTATGAAATCAGTAAAGCTTTGAACCATTTATATTCCTTATATTACCTCCAGGTCCTCTAGAGAGTCAGGCTGAACAAGTGAAAAATGAAAAATCACTATAGGGATTCATGGTGTTTGTGGTACTCAACTGAGTTAATAGGGATTTGTTTGTATTAATCTCCTATGGTATCACTGTGACACTCTGTAATATAATATTCCCTATAATAGGGACTTTGCTGTGAGGATTCCCTTTCGTTCATTTTGTCCACTATTCTATCCTCCTCATTGGGCAGAAGGCCGGGAGACACCCTGGGCAGGTCACCATCTCATCACAGGGCGGACACACAGACAGACAAACACACCCTCACTCACACCAATGGGTATGAGTCTCTCTACGGCGATAGGAACATGCAAACCCGGGGAACCGAACCCAGGACCCTGTTGCTAGGAGGTGACAACGCTAACCACCGCGCCACCGCCATGACGTTGCTGTGATGTGATGTGATGTTTAAAGGTGCTCAGTGTAGCATTTTAACATGAAGGAAACATTATTAGTATAATTGGTGTAAAGAAATGGGACAGAGAAGACTGGCAGCCTCTACTGGCCTCTACTCTGCATTTTACATTGTGTGGCATCATGTGCCAGATTTGGAGGGAAATCTGCTATATTGCTTTACGGCACAAAACAGGAAGAGGGCGCTGTTCTTCCAGCGCTAACGGAGCTAAAGCTAAAGAGGTTCTGGCAACAGCAGATGGTGGAAGGAGAGAAAGGAAGATGGAGAAATCACTTCCAACATGTTGATCCTCTTCAGGAAAGACGTTAGGGAGGGGGAGGGGGAGGGGGGGGCAGGAAGCTACAGGGTTTATGGGAAATGTAGTGTCCTACTTAACTAACACCACCACTGGTGTGGGATAGAGGCTACCAATGGTCTCCACCATGGTTTGATTTGTCAACAGCAATTTTACCAAGGTATCACAATTCATTAAATAGTGATATACTGGTGTTTAAAATGCTACACAGAGCACCTGGAGTTAGTTTTGGAATAACTACGGACTATGAACTATGGAAAGGAAACAGAAAACACTTCTAAACACGTTTAATAAGAAATAGTTCCCCCAGCCAAACTTCAACCCCATTCATTTTCCTAAAACTCTCAGTGAAAACCCAAAACGCCAGTCCCAATAGTCCAATGATAGTCCCAATAGTTTTAACAATCCAAAATTTGTTTCAATAGTCACATCCAGCACTGGCGTTCCCCCTTCAAAACACAAAAATATAACCCCAAAAACAGCGATGCATCGCACCCAAAAAAACAGTAGCAGCCCCAAAAGGATCAACCTCACCGGTGGTTGGGTCAAGAAGCTCTAGATCCCAGACTGACGTTGACTCCATGCTCCTCTCTTCTGATCTTCAATCTCATTCACCTTCTTATTTAAAATCAAATTACCAATGGATGGATTTGCCACAGAAAGCAGAGCTCACTTATTCCCTCTCAAACTTATTTTTGCCTCAACCTAACATCGGGGTGAAGGAGGGGCTCCCGAGCGTCAGGCCACCCTACAGACGTCCCGCTGGGCGCTGCATCCCACAACTGTCGCAGCGTCCACAAATGAAAGAGGCAAATTCATCTGCAGCGTTTGGCAGTTCACCTAATAAAGCCGTCACAGTGGCATGCTCCACTTAATGAAGGGGAAGAAACGCCACACATGCCAAGCTGATTGGCATGAAATTGGGCTCCCTAAGCCACCGGCGCTTTCCCTCCTACCGTCACACCACGGGGAAAAAAGGCTGTGCGTTGATGTGTTTACGGAATAGCTTGCTCCAATCATTTCATATCATCCCAATGCAATCTATTTACTCTGCCCAATACAAACAACCTGCTTTTGTAGAGCGTTGGTCTGGGCGCTAGGGCGGGACTGATATATGAGGCCAATATTGGCTTTTTCTGAAGCATCCAGAGAGCCTAATTCACTGTTATTTTACTCACTTGAGGTGCAAGACAGTGAGAGAAAGATACAGGAATGTCTTTGATCCTTCAGACAAAATCTTATATCAAATGGAGCCTGTGGATGAATGAAACTGTTTGAAACTGATGAAATATGGTGCAGAAAATATCCTTTATATATTTATAACAGCATTCGGCATGAAGCTAATTGCGCCTGTGAATAAAGGCCAGCTACACCACCTGACCTGCAGTCTTTGGCACTGCCGTTGTTTTAGCTGGAGAGGGATTATCCCCAATGAAATGTTGACTTTCACTCTCTTCTTGCTCAGGGGAGAAGGTAAATATCTCTCTCTCTCTCTCCCACCGGGTCCCTGTGAAGGTACTACATCTGAGTTCAGCCTCGTATTGACGCCGCTGCAGTTTGGTGTCTGTAAAGCAGGTGATAAAACATGGCTCTGGCACCGGCACCTGCCCGCCGGCTCACAAACACTGCAGAAAAAAAACCAAACAAAACACCCCAACCATCTCACAAATAGTTGAGAATATGTTGAGAGGTATTTCCCAACACCCTGATGGATGCATGGGCAGGTGTGTTTTTTAATGTCTCTACAAAAAAAGTCTTTCTTTTTTTTTTTTTTTTTTTTACTTCCAAACCCACATGAGTGCCTGGACTATTTTAAGCTGCATGAACATATTTGTGGTGATATTTCCTTTGTTTCCAACAATCATGTGTCACTTTTAATCTATTTAGTCATTTTAATAAAATAATTCAACATTCAATTGATATTAAACATTGAAGTGTTTATTATTTTTGTTTCTGTTTCCATTTTTGTATATTTTAAAACAAATCTGGAAACATTCTTAAACATTTTTTCATGTTGGTTCAGAGCAGTCGTATGGATAGTAACAAGGAGTCAATGCATCAATGTAAAAGTAGTTTTTTAACCTAGATGCACAAAAATGAGGACTACCTACTGTCAAGCCAAAGAACATCTCACAATCCTATCATACATTTTAAAGGATAATGTGCAAATATATTGGCACATGCAGCTGCTGCAGGTAGAAAGACACCACAGTAAATACCATAGGAGATAAAGAAAATAAAGTATGATAAGGTTCCTGTAAATCACTACTGAGCACCACAGACTCACTGTGAGTCCCTGCTGGTTCAGTGATTTGTCATTATAGCAGAAACAGGATAACGGTTATTAGTTCAGACGGGGGAAAAGGCTCAAGGGTGAATGTTGCAAGTAGGTGCAAGACTGAAATGGGCTATCCTTCAGTCTGTCTGAAACAGCATTAGCCCGGTGGTTCTCAACCATTGCAATCCAAGGGTCTACACGTTTCAGGTTTTCATCCCACCCTAACACTACAGCAGCTCATTCCACTGATTGCTTTGTCCTCTCTGGCTGATAAATACTGAAATCAATATTTAATGTTGTCATCACTGGTATTCATCACTGGAGGAACCAAGATGTTCTCTATCCAGCAGGTTCGACCCAGTAGAAAGGAAAACAGAGAGCTGCTACTGTAGACTCAGTCACACTGAGCTCCATTCAGACTCCCGAAGAGGTTTGTTGTTCCAGAGATGAACTTCCTCCTGATAGCCCTTCCACTGCATCCTCCCATCCGCTCACACAGTACTACTAATGTAATATACATGTACTCCGAAATGCACTCAAAAGGAAAATACCACGACTTCAACTCATGATAAACTTTAATTCTATCACACTTTAAAAAAAAAGAAGAGCAGAAAACATCTTCAAATACTGTAAATGAAAACAGAATGCCACAATATAAAAGCTCCTCAGGCAGGTCACACCAACGCCTGTGGGGCTTAATAATAACAACAATATCAACAAAATAATAACAACAATCATCATAAAGGACAGTAGCGAATAAGAAAGCAACAATAAAAGCAGCCGATATAAAAAGGGCAAACTAATGAAAAGCAGGACGCTGGTGAGGATTTTGCCATTGAGATGCAGGCGGTGTTTTATTCACTCTGGTGAATAATCAAGCTTGTAGATTGTTCATTTATCGAGCTCTATTTGTCAGGGTGTTGTTGAGTTATTCAAAAACATGAGCAGCTGTCGACCAGAGCAGCAGCCAGACAGATTTGATTAAAGACAGATAACAACGGGCCGCTAAATGACGGATGTGTGAATCTGAATCAGCCAGCGGTTCGGCTCCTAGGACATCTGCCTGACATAGCACGGGGCTGGAAGATTAGAAAAGACTGAAAATGTCACAGGAATAGATTCTTAACCCGGACGTGGTGTCGCAGTAACAGGAGGAGTCGTGCATTGTTAGAAAATTATTTAGATATATTTATAGACTTTAATACATCTTTTGAAAATGTCAAAGGAAAAAATCCCCCTTGGATCCTCTTCTGCTGTTATATATCAAGTTTTGTAATTTACTTTTTTGGTTGCAGACCACTTTTCCTCAACCTGCCACCCGTCTACTTCTACTTCAGTTAGTGATTTGCTACATTTCCCAGAATGCCTTTTGACAATCCCCAGAAAACAGATGTGAACTTGTTGCTTGCAATCAAAGGTGGGTGAATTTGAAGATATGTAGCTGTGAAGAGGATATGACTACTTACCTTTGCCAGAGAAACTATAGAGATGCACTGATTCCAATACTGGTATAGGTTGTTGGGTGGATACCAGGTTGAAGGATATCAAGGGGTCCACCTGTGGCCCTGATGACGTTTCCACAAGCCTGAATGCCTCCATGAACTAAATATTCTCCCTGGTTTGTTCATGTTGTTTTTAAAGGGGTGACCAGTCTGGTTTCCACTACAGCTGGGCTAAAAAACACCATCTAATGTCATGAATGTGAGAACCAAGTTGTAAAATGCATTCTGCTACATCCCTGTAAAGTGACACATTTATAAAATCCTCTTATATTTCCAGACTTTATCAAATTCCCCAACTTCCCCCGTCTGGAATACACCCACCTTCCACCACCATCATATTGCAGGAATCCCATGACCAGTGGGAACTCTGGGTATCATGATCACAATGTCCCCATTTCCAAGAGATCCATCTACTTGAGAGGAAGGAATAAAACTTTCCACAACCAGATCTAAACATCACTGAACCCCTCAAAGACCTGGAGACTCTACTCCTTGAAGAAAGGTCTGCAGTCCCTTTTGTCCAACAACCCAAAGCCAATGGTCTGAGCTTATACTGTTTATTAAAACCAATGGCACATGGTACCAGATGATACTTACTCAGCAATGCAAAGGTGGCGTCAGTGCATCTCAAATCGTCAAACGTACACTGAGGTTGCCTTCAGGCACTGGTCCAAGATCAGTCCAGTTTTCTGCTTTGTCTCTCAAAATGCAAGTAGAGAAGTCCAGTAGGTCTTTGCCTGAGGCCAGCTTTCACCCACAGCTCGATTCCCAAAGGAAAATGAAAAGAACAGTAATTCACCGGTCAGTCATTTCATGTCACCTGCGTTGCCCCAAGGCTCTCTGGAGTTCTAGCTCATTCAAACATTTAATTTCCAGTGCTGAAATCTATCCAAGTTACATTTAGCTTAATGCATTTAAAAGGCACAGTAATATTGCACGTGTCCTCTCTTTAGAGAAGGGAAAGAGCGTCTCAATTCAAAAGTACATGGTCTTTATGTAGTGTCTAGGTGATATGCACTCTGGGCTCAAAAGCGTGGTTTTGAATAAAGGCTCGCTTCTCATTGTACAGCCGCTCTTTGCATACTCATAGCATTTTGTGAAAAGACCTTGGTGGTTGAAAGGCTCTAACAGAGGGGTCAACAAGACTTGCATTGCAGAGGGTAAACGGAACGACCGTTTCCTTTCATGATGTTGGAAATAAAAACACTAGTTTTACAGAAAGTCAGCAAACATATTCCCATTAGGCTTGGATGGTGAAGGTCCGCATCAATACTGACTTCTGAGTTAATACATCTATCACTACTAAAAACCTCCAACCTGTTCCAAATGCTGCTGCTATAATATTGACCACAACTAGAAAATGTGACCATGTAACGGCTATTTTCTGGCCTCCCTCCCTTCGTTGTGCTGAGCCCTGACAGGTATGGAGTGTGGACGCTGCCACCAGGCCAAAGTGGAATGTGGCGCCAGCCCTGGTTGACGTGAGACGCAGGATTTTACCCCCAGATCTACCTACACCAATCTATTTGGCCCCTGGTTGACTGAGAACAGTGACATATATGACCTGGACTGCATACACCAAACTATAGGGCCCCCGGCTTAACAAGGATATTGAACTATTCCACTGAATATACACACAGAACTACATGGCCTGCACTAGATTGTTTTTCCCCCTACAGGGTTTTACTGGGAGTTTTTCCTTGTCTTCATAGAGGCCTTAGGCTGGTGTAGCCAGCCAGGTTAGTCTACCTTAGGCAGATTACGTTATGCCCTCCTCTGTTTAGTCCTCTTCATCCTGTTACTCTGTTTTCATGTGCTTTTGTTCTGATCATCCTGTTAACATTTTATTTGTCAATTGATAACTGACTGTCATACATCAGCCGAGTATCTGCCGGTCCTGGTTAGGGTTTGGGGTTAGAATCCTTTGAGGCTTGCTTGTGATTAAGGGCTACGGACATTTACTTCACATGAAAGACATATCTGTCTCCTTTACAGTCAATGGAGATAATAGCGATATCTCCATGCAGCTGTCAAGAGAAGTGAATGAACAGACACCTGAACGCTGGAAAAGATCCAAGAGAAAAATAGAAGAAACTACTATTGGGCACATGGCAATAACCTAACACACCAACTGATGACCAGGGGCCTCATTTATAAAACTTTGCGTGGATTCCATCCTAAAACATTGCGTACGCACAAACCTCAGAATCTACTAACGCAAGAAAATATTCAGATTTATAAAACCGTGCAGCGCACACCTGTACGCAGTCTTCTCTTTATAAATACCCACCTGCGGTGAGTTGTGCGCTCGTGTACTCCTCCCACTGTCGTCCCACAATCATCCATAAATGGTCAATGCTAAATAGCTCATGAATATGCCGACGTTGTTAAGGAGCCTTTGCTGGACTATCAAAGAGGGAAAGACTGAGAGACGCCACCTGCAGGAAAGCCAAAATTTGCGGAGTGCGAGATCGAGGCGCTCATCACTGAGGTTGAGCACCGTAAAGGTGTAGCTGCTGTCTGGGGCTCAGTAGATGATCTGTGCCACATTGTGGAGAACCGCACAAGCTCTAATAATCCGGCACACCTTAATAATAATAGAAATAAACTTTTGTTATATCGCACTTTTCAAAACAAAGTGATTGATTTTGAAGTGCTGATTTTGACAGAATCGTTATCGTTCATAAATTCTCTGCAGTGCTCCGTTCTTATGTGAGTCTCTGATTAATAAATGTATTCTTTGATTTTGAACAGTAGCATTATGTTGCCTTTCTGAGGCTGTTGCAGGTTAAATCAATGAGTTTTATTTCACTTCATCCTGGCGCCGCCCGGTAAAATAATCAATAAAATAAGAGTTAAGAGAATGCCTTTTATAAAAATAGGTTTTAAGTCGTGACTTAACAGATACAACAGACCACAAACCCTGTGAAAGCACACTTATAAAACTATGTTTTTAAGAGGACTGAGCTTTATTTTGTGATCTTCCCATCGGGCGTCGCTGATTCCCATGTCTGAAAAACTTTGCGGTGAGCTCTACGCATGGGTGAAAGGATGCGTAGATGTGCGCAACTTTTACCGCATAGAATTTTTCTATAATTCCCGACGTTTGCGGTAAAATATGCATACGCACATTTCACCCCCGTTAACGCCACTTTTTTGTGCGTAGCAACCTTTATAAATGAGGCCCCAGGAATTAGAGCATTAACAGTTTGTTGGGAGGACAAATATTTTACAGACAGCCTCGAGTGTGTAAGTCTTATCCCGACGTTGAGTGTTTTTTCTATTCAGCAGGAAGTTGAGAGGCAGCAGAACGCCATACTGATCTGCTGCGTCCTTATTAAGAGAGATGAGTTTTGCCTGCAACAACACAGTAAAGCAATAAGGAGATAAGACACGTACTTCCATGCATCCTTTATTCCGTTATAAACATTTAAACATCCACTGTGTTGCCTTCTCACAACAACAGTCACACAAACGACAATCTGTTTTACGGCACATTTAAGGCTTTTAATTCAATCCGTTTTACACACTATTTGCAAAATCTGACTCTACTAGCTTCTTCTGCATTTCATTGCATATCGTGATTCCAGTGTTAAAATCAAGACGACTAGGACGCGCCCCCCTTCACCGGGGCTTATATGTATAGAGAAGATATTGAAGTATACTATTACATAGGATTATCTTACAAACCGGCTTCGGAGACAGTGTAAATCTATCAACATTTATACTGGAAAACCTCGTAGAAATGTCAGTATCAAAACAATAAGTAGGACTAAAGCAGGGTTTTTTCATTTCCTTTAAAAAGAGGCGCTAGAGTAAATACACTAGAGAGAGGATGGTTGAGGGCTCGTCTTCCAAAAAGCGCCGGCCCGACGTTAACTAGGATGAAAAGAAAAAACACTAAAACCCGAACAAACCACCTCACAGCAAAACGATCATCACAAGTTGCTATGCACATATCCTTCAAATACAATCCTTCGAAAAACGCGGTAGTGTTTTGCTTGTTTGTTTTTTTTGTTTAAATCTTCATTTGCAAAAAGGGGCAAAGACAAAAACGAGTCCAATACAGTGGATGCAGGCTGTGATGTCCACCACTAGTAGCGATGTGCATGCTTATGTCCAGAGCCCATCCCTCTTCGCGGTCGTCTTTGGAGTGGGAGCTGGGACGAGAGCAAACTAATACAGGAGGCTCAGCAACAATGGTGTTGGTAAAAGAGTACATCCATGGCTATTTCCTCCGTGACTGCAGACGGGGTGGGCGGGGGGGGGCATGGCTGTGAAAAAGGGGGCGACGAGGGATCGGACTGAATTTTGGTTCGAGTACCTTTGCTGTCGTTTCAGCCCCCCGACTGGTTTTCACAGTGATCGACTGAGTGATTGGCGGGTTCCTCCGACGGATAGCAGCAGTTATCGGTTCCTCCCGAAGACCACGGGAGCCCCGCTGTGGTCGACGGGGGATGTTTGGGTGAAATGTCCACAGACGTAAGGCTTCGTTTGTAGTGTGAAATGACTGATAAATACATACAAACCCCCAACCCCGAAGGCAGCATCTCAACGCTGACAGTCTTCAGAGTTCACAGGTTAACACTATTCCATCCACAGGTAGGAACCCCGGCGTCAGTTTACAGTACAAAGTGTGTTTCATACAGTTTGATACAGCGGTCAAGTGTTATTATTACCCAAGATCTCCAGTTAACAAGAGCAGAGCCCCGATACATGTCGTTCTCGCTTGTATGGAAGGAAAATCAAGCTCAACTTGATGATGAGAGAATTTAATGTTGCTTGGCTTAACGGCAAAGGGACATAATTAAAAGGTGCAATACGTAAGATTTTTCCGCCCCATGGCACAAAATGACCATTATATGTCTGCGGACTGTTGATATGGTTGTTGATCAGTAACCCCCCCACACACATCGAATGCATCAATGGCCCCAAAGGTCTTACGTCATGTTCACCAGCTGTGTGTGTTGGCTGATTAGCAAGACATGAAATGACCAGACTTTCTCTATACAAGACAACAGCATGTATTGGGGCTATGAAGAGCACTGCTACAAAGGCCAGGTGCACAGGGGTGCACTCTGGGTGACACACACACACACACACACACACACACACACACACACACACACACACACACACACACACACACACACACACACACACACACACACACACACACACACACACACACACACACACACACACACACACACACACACACACACACACACACACACACACACACACACACACACACACCTGCCTTCAAAACCAAATTAGGATTTCGTTTTTCTCGTGATGAAGAAAAACATGGAATGCCAATAAGAAACAAAAACCAACAAATACATCTGAACATAGAAACATGATTACCTGAAAATAGCTGCACGTTAAAAGTGCATTTGTTTTAATCAACCCTGAATGGTAACTTAAAAATACAGAAAAAAAGTAAAAAACTTCAATTGTGTATTGAGGTGCACAAATTTGACAATTCTTCAACCGGGTATAAAAGAATACAAAAAAAATCAAGCATGAGCGTCGCAAAGCCTCTCGGTCAAAAAGGACGAGATGAAAGAAGAGGTGGGAGCGAAGGAACACCTGGTCCGAGACTGAAACTGCGTCATCACAGTGGGAGTCCCTCACGCCACACGGCGAGGGTGAGGAGGGTTGAGGGGGAGGAGTGGAAAAGAAGAGGAAGAAGAGAAAAGCTGGAGTGGGGAAATTAATTCAGATTGAGGAGCGAGCGCAAACACCGACCGGGACCCAGGCTCCTCGACACACTGGGCCCAGCACCACCCAGGGTCTAGGGAGGCTAAGCACTAAGCTACACTCGGCCTGGCCTCAACCTCAACGATCCAAAAAGCTACCTCTATTCCCGTCTCCTTTCCACTCTCCTGGGACAGAGGAGTGGTGCGATCAGTTCGGCCCCGTCCAATCTGCTGAGAGGGAGTTGGGAGGATGAGGAGGATGAGGAGGCTGTCGAGGTGAAGGCCCGGACCCCAACGCTCGCCTCCTCTCAGGAGGTGGGGAGCTCCAGGGAGATGAACTGTTTGAGTCTCTCCAGGTACTGGGCGTAGAGCTCGATGTCGTTGTGGCCGGCCCCCTCCACCCAAAGGGGCTCTACGGCCCGGGGGCAGCGCTCGTACATGGCCAGGCCGTGGGAGAAGTCGATCACCTCGTCCTCGGTGCCGTGGATCACCAGCACCGGAGACGCAACCTTGGACACCTTGTCGATGCTGGAAAGACAGAGGGAGGGTATCGAGGGTTAGCATTACAGGAGGAGACACAAAACATGTTGTTGTTAAGGACAAAGAGTAGGTCTGACCCATATGGGTTATTGATCTTTTAAATCTGAACTTTTTCATGCAATTACAAGTATTGAGTGTTTCCTCTCCTGAGTGAAATCCAGGCTGGTGAGAACAGATGTATTCATGTGTGTGTGGAATCTGATCAGGTCAAGGACTGTCCACAGACATCTAGTGTAATACAACAAATATGGAATGAAACAAACATCTGATTTGTAATAAAAAGGCCGATATCAACCTATTGGAGGAAAGGGAGTCTGGAAAGAGAGAGAGAAGAGAGAGACGAAAAGGAAGGAGAATGCAGACAAGTTGTTGTCTGTTTAGCTCGGGGACTTCCTTCTTGGCGAGGAGTGAGAGTCATGTTTATGCCGACAAATGCATTTATCCAACAGCATATCAAGATGAATGAGCCTCCCTTTAGGGGGGAGGCGGGGGGGCAATCCTTCCTCTCTCGTGGCAGCAGCAACAACAGGGTTTGCTGCTGACAGACTGACTGCTCTAACACAGCAGGATGAAAAGCCATTAGAGACAAACAGACATCAGACCTCATGGCTGCACCGCCCGGCATCGGAGCCGGATCGTAACGGCGGTTCCAGTCAACAGATATTGTCTCGGTGCACACAATACATGGAAGTGTGAATGGGTTTTTTGCGTAACACACACACACACACTCACACACACAGCTAAATGATGATCATCTCTCTTGGTGCCTCTGTGGAGGGAACCTATCGCTCTCCGGTCTCCGCTTGACGCCGTGCATACCAACTCCGCCGCTAATCGTCCCGTAACCGAGTGTGGCGGCTCACCGAGCCCCGCTACTCAGATAGAGGTTAGTAGAAAGATTAGCGCGGGGGAAATCATCGTGAGCTAATTACATTCCAGATGGGATAAAACTATTATGCTGTTCACTTCACATGCCGAGGGGGGAGGGGAGGGAGGGGAGACGACGCACGGACAGGAAAGATGACGGACATGGGCTGTCGCCGCGGTCGAGGATAATCTCTGCCGCCGTATGTAGGAAAAGTAACAAACAACAAGGGTTAGACTCACGTTGGTTTGCAGATATTGGACTTTTATTAGAAATCAAACCCAGCCGGTCGGTGTCGTCCGGCTCCGATACCATCCCGGTTCCTCCCCAGACAGTCTTTATTATTATTTTCATATCAGAGGTCTGGACCAGACCAGGTCGGTCTGTAATGAAACCTGCCTCACCGAGCTGATAACACCTAAAACCATTTCATTACTACGGCTTTCAGTGGAGAGTTTTGGTGTCCCATGGGCCAAGTCAGTCAAACTCAATTATGTGGCATCGTGACCCGAGAGTCTGCAAAACACTACAGCAGCTGATCTCAGATCAGGAACCAATCAGTGACATTAGCTGCTGTCTAAAGGTTGTTTCAGAGGTCCCTCTTCATTTTGCACGGAAAAAGAAATGCTCAGATTAAAAAGGTATCGAATATCGGCACAAAATATTGTCTGTCGGCAAATAAAACAATATCTGTATCGGCCTTCAAAAGCCTGTATTGGTCAACCGCAGCATCTAGCTTGAACGGAGAACTCCCGGCTCAACCACTGAGCTCCCAGTCACAGCTGGGAAGCTTGTAGACCAGTACCTGAACATGTTCTCACAGCTCATCTCCTCACTCAGAAAAGGAACTATAACTCAGACCAGTGTAGTATTCTTAATAAATGCTTCATATCCATCACATCAGAGGACGACGCTGAATTGCAGATATATTTTTAATAAAAGGTCCAGGAACAGTTTTCACAATATTTGAGCAAAGCGATCATATTGATCTAACCCTCCCTTAGGCAGGTCCATGGGCGCCGTGGATGAGGCACAGCCTGAATACAAACAAGTGTACACACACAGGAAATCCAAGCCTGGTAGTGTATGTGCGTGTGTGTGAGGCGCTGGAGCGACAGACTGCAGCGGAGAAGGAAGTCGTTGCTGGCCGGGATGGAGCTTCTAAGTCTTGGAAGAATCAGCATTCCTAGCTGTCCTCCCCCAGCCTCACCAGGGTGGATTGGCACTCACACTCACACACACACACACACACACACACACACACACACACACACTCTCTCCCTGGAACTTCCACTTGGTATTCCCCGCCACGCCACGCTGCAGCCTGAGTCTTGGGATCGGCGGTGGACTCATTAAACTTTAACAATGTCTGACTGTTCATTCATAATTCTCTCACACCAGTGTTGCCCACTGGGGCTGCATGATGCTTCGGTATCATGATGCCAAACCTTTACTCTGAAGGAGACCAGTTCACAGCACAGACAAAACAACAAACGGTGTCTCAGTCAGAGTGGCGCTTTGTGGGAATCACAAGTCCTGCCTCCAGTTGAGCCAACTGATCACTGCTTTCCAGTAGAAGTAGTTTTTGAGGGCTTGGAGTCATGTTTCAGTTTTATCCACACCTTATATCCTTGCATCCTTCATTTCACTTGGATTTAGAGCGGTGGCAGAGCGGGGGAAGGGTTTAGCTCGTTTTTATTTCATCCCAATCCAATCCAGCAGTCTCTTAAAAAATACTAAGGGAAAGTGAAAGGTAAAATTGTGCTGGACAGGAACACAGAGTTATAGTTAGCAGAGATATAAGGTGAACAGGAGTACAACCAGGGTCTCTGCACCATTTTAAAAATCTAATTCAATGCTTTTTAAGACCTCGATACATATAATTTAAGACCCAAGAAATTTTGGAACGATTTCTTTCATAGAAAAGCGAGACAATTTAGTTACATGAATAATAACAATCCATATTGCTAAATGTTTTTTTTTTTAAATGTGGCTATTTAGGGAAACTATATATAGACATTATGATCATGCAATTGGAATTGGAATTACCCTTATTCATGAATAGCCCTAAATGTAATTTGTCTTCTTCATCGTACCTGTTGGATAATATGGAACAGTGGATATTAGGCAATATAATCACCCAATAATCACATAATTACATGAATTGCAACTATGAATCATTACTTTTCAAGAACTCAACAGGTAAACAGACAGACCCCCCCCCCCCCCCCAGGTGGAGATCCATTTGCTTGCTCTTTGTTGTTTTATCCATGCTTTCGTCTCACATTACGACATAGGGTTTCCCACTTAATGAATGAGGCGATGCCATATTTAGCGACGTAGGCGGTTTTCCTTTCACCACAGGTAAACAAATTTGCATATTCTGAATCATGGAACATAGCGGCAAAGACGCTACGTACGTCATCATTCGACTTGAATGAATTGTGCCTGCTCACCGTGTGAAGAACCCACAGCACCGCAGCCCTTTGGGTTTCTGGCGGTGAAACAAAATTGCTCAATGCCGACTGTTAAGTTGCGAGCGAGCCAGACGAAGTTTTGGGTGCGCGACGTAACATGCAGGCATCAGCATAGCTGGTACCCCACTGTTTACCGGTGCGTACCTCTGGTGCTTTTCAGATTTCATGTGGGATTCAACTGCTTTCACCCCCGTGGTCCCTAACGTGAAAATCTTTCGGCATAAATTGCACCTTGCTTCATGGCGGTCTCCTGCCTGTACCAACCACCTCCGAAACGTATCTTCCTCTAAATATTTGTCATTAAACTTGCATTTCCCCATCTTGGCTCATACCTTAGCTTGTTAGCTGGCAACCTTGATCCTCTTTGATGACACACAGCCAGACGGCAACGTAACGTAAACATTCTATTAATGGTGGAGTTTCTCATTGTCTAATACGATGTTATTTACACAAATACACACGCTATTGGACATTTTATGGTAGTTTACTGTGCGCGACGATTTTTCCATCAGCCTTAAACGCACCCTTTGCAAATTTAATACCTACAGCAAATTTAAGACAATTTATGACCTTAATTTCCATTATTTTATTTTAAGACCTTTTAAGACTTTTTAAGGAGCCGCGGGGACCCTGAGTACAATGCAAAGTTCCAACAGGTCCTGGTATATTGAGGTTAAATCACTGTTACAAAAGGAAATCATTTTACAATAAATACATAGATTTTTTTTTTTTACATTAACCCATTTCTCGTCATTTCTAAAATACAAACTTCACACTGTCAAACCAATCTCAAATCATCCTGTCCTAGCTAACAAAGACGCCCTAACCAAGAGGACATGGAGGTGACAGGTGTGTAAGGTGACGTACTTGAGGGATTATTTCCTGTCAGAGACTTCCTGTTCCTTCCTGTGGGCGTCAGGTGAATGACAGGAAGCAGAGAATGGATTCACCGAATAACACAGAAAAACAACAACAGTGAAACTCAAAACTAAAACCACATTAAGACTTCATGTTTACTGACATGGATTATCTAGTCCGGGCAACTTTCCAAGTCTGAGGAATTTCTTTTTTTTTCTTTCTTCCATACTGTAGAAGAATGAATGGAAGCTTCTTGTGGAGTAACCAGGAATAATGAGGAGAGGAACTGAAAACGTCATGGGTCTCCTTTAAGGTGCATTGCCTGATCCTCGTGTACATGATCATCTCTCGGTTTAGTTGGTAAATATCGTGTTCAGGTTTGGTATCAAAGTAATATAGTTAGTTTCATGATATTCTCACCATTTATTATTTTTTCATTTTTTGTTATTCTCTCCCAAAACTTTGGACTCTAGTTCTAGAAACTGTAAACGGTTCATCTCTTTTAGGAAATGTGCAGATGCATTCAACATTTTTATCCTCTATACATTTGAAGTTTCAGTTTCAGTTTATTTCAGATTATTTTCCAATACACACTAATGGTGAACCGGTGGGAGCAGGTGGTGTGGTTAACTCAGGTCTAACTGGGGTGCTGCTCACATACATCTACCTCACTCTGTCTCTCTCTCAGTACTACTCCACCTCACACTGGATATTATGGGCTGACGGCCAAAGCCTGCTCTAAGGTTATCATGGGCTGTCCTCTGGTTGCTATGGGTTACGTATTAGTTATTCCCAGGAAAGAGTCCGGGTGTTTAGAACAGCAGATGAAGCTTCCATGAACTGACTAGAGGTTGAATCACTGTTGTGTTATATTAGTTACAGTAGCAATACAGACATTTCTGTGGAAATGTTGTGGATTATTGCTGGATTATCCGGTTTGGCAAGGTTGCTACCCGCTCACTCACTGAGTCACCCTGGACAGGAGGGCCAAAATAAACTGTAAAGGTTTGGTTCACAGTATAAAAGACAAAGGTTCCTCTTTGTCGAGGGAGAGAAAAGGATGTGGAGTCTGCCCCCCCACCCCCCCCACCATGTAATCATCAGTACAACAAGGTTGTGTGAGAGCAACAGTGCCACACCAGTGTACTGTATTGACCAGCCTCCCTATAATTACCTTTCACCCTCTTCTCCTCTCTGGTGAAAACACTGAGATGTCCTGCTCCTCTTCTCCTGCAATTATTCACCTTCTCGTTCAGCGGGAGAAAAACGGGTCGACAAATCTGCACGGATCTGAGAGGCGAGAATCGGCTGGGTCCGAGTTACAGCGCCACGTTCCCCGAGGTATTTCTTTGTGTGTCAGCCTTTAACTAGTTTTTGAATCAAGACATTAGAGGTGCATCGATATGTGGAGTATTGGGACCGGCAAACGAGGCTTGGTATTTTAATGATGCTCTTTTCCAGCATGAGGACAAAAACCTCCTCACACGGAAACACTGGAAAGCTGTTTGTGACGTCCTGAGTAGTTTGCGTTTCTAGGTGGAGCATTGAATAAATACCACACTGTTCTTTATCCGTTAACGTGTTCGGACTAAGCAGCGTTTATTGGTGAGCCTATTCTGAATAACACATGGCAGAAAAGACTTTCTAATGCCACACAAACAACGAGTAGTTGTGCTCGAATCCCATCCCCGACTGTTTCCAATCATGGATGTAAATCAATACGTTTTCACTTTGCCGGCGTTCGGTGGGAGATAACGGGGGGGGGGGGGGGGGGGGGGGGTGCTACGGGACAGTCATGTCTCGGTCAGGCTTTCACAGCTGCAGGCTCCATCAAAGGGCCCTGGGTTGCTAAAGGTAACAAACACACACATGCACAGGTACAGGCACACAGGCACAGGCACACAGGCAAACGCACACACACACACACACGGAAAAGAATCAACTAAAGTGAAAATAGAAGAGGCAGACAACAGCAGCTCTACGAGGTGAAGAGTAAGAAAGGACCAGGAAGATGGGGGATGCTGATACACAGGTAAGACTGGTGTTGTCACCATAACTCACATGCGATACTACTTAAATTGCACAAGAGTGATTTCAAAACAGAAGGTGTTATGGGTATGAAGGGATGGATGTTGCTTGGAAAGCTGCATCCGTAGTACAACCTCTAACCACTGTAGGTCAGGATGTGGATGTTGCTGCTTCCCTGCTAAAATTGGTGCTGGATGTGATGGATGTTACCTGAATGTTACCCAACATCCTCATACAGTTTGTTGATTTTTACTAATTTTAAATGACTTTGAGAACATTGTTTAAACGTCAGCGATGGCATGCTCATTTTGCCACCGCCTAAAGAGGAAACCATGTGAAGAACAATCTGTAGATGGCTGTACTAGAACAGAAGGCCTATCTATATTAAAAGCCATTACACATTGCAGCATGTGGGCTATCAATTCCATGACCGCACAATGAACACAAATGGCACAAAAAACAAAACAAAAAAAATAAACTCACTTTTTCCTGATCGCCTAAAAACTAAATCACAAGCTTTTAGTTTTTCCTTCATCATAGTCTATCAAAAAATCCAATCTCTTCCCGATGACAGTGACGCGACCGCAAATCACTGGAACGCTTGCGCAGCACTAATGCTAAACATCTGTCGGCATTATTTGGACTAAGTCATACCTAAATAATCGCCCGTCTCTCAACCGTCCACACAAACAAACACTGAAACAAACACACACGGCTGCCAGCTCAAAAACACTGTTTTGCATTCCAGCCACTTGCGAGCTGTCGTGGCATGTAGCGTCTGTTAGAGGGATCACACACATAATCTAGTATCTGCAGCTACAACTGTACGGGTGTCAGAGTTACTATCACAACTTTTGTCCTGGCAAAGTGTAGGGCTCGTTGAAATCCATGGCTGTGGGCAATATATAGAAAATGTCTCATCCCACTATTTTCAGATATAGTCTTGAAGGTCTGGGAGCCCCTTAGAGACATTTTGAGTTTTTACCATGCAGTCTTTATTTAATCAGGAGAAGCCTTTTCTTAACAGAATTCAATGGGAAATACCAAGAATGAAAATAGTTCTTAGTAGATATTAGTGCAGGTGCAAAAGTAATTGAAACTCCACCTCTACATCAAGTAGCTCAGTAGAATCAGGTGGCAAATAGTCAGGTATGAAGTTAACCAATCACAGGTCAGATCTTTGGGGAGTGTGTGTCCCTCCCATGAATCCAGGAGAGAAACCTGGTCAGGTTGGTGTTACCATGCAGGAGACAGAAAAACACTGTGCTGTGATCTAAGGAGCCTCAGAGGAGTTCAGGAGGAGAGGAGGGAGTGAATCAGTCTGACATGTAGAAAGTTACATCAGAAAGATTTAGACTCCATCAGTCAACTGAGACAAATAATATACAGATGGAGAGAATTTACCAGGACTGAGACTCCAGACAAATGATTATGGTGTGAAATCCCTCCATCAGTGGAGTACAATGTGGATGTGAAGTGAGTTTAATGTGTTTAATCCTCCTGTGACTTTGCACCCTCTTCAGGCTAGAAACCCTGAAGAGGAGAGGGGGCGGCTGTACCGGGACCACCCAGTCCAGAGGTCTTTGGTTTGTTTGAAGCTCTTCCTTGTGGATCAATTAAATTAATTATCTTTCTACATTTGTTTGTAATAACGCTGAATGAGGAATAAACCAGCAATCGTTTCTCTGCACCATTACCTCTGGGCATTCGGGTTATTGAAGTAATTCTGATGAGCAATTCAACTGCGCCAAGACAAATCCCAAGACAAATACTGGACATTAACTAGGAAAGATGGGAAGTTGGAAAATAAACATTTTAAAATAACAACTACAAGGACGTACTAAAATATCAAGAGACACAAGAAAAATATTAAAACTAGTAAAGAAATGAATAGAATCGAACATCCAGAGATCTCATCAACAATAAGACTGAATAGAAATGGTGTTCCTGCAGGGGAAGCCAGGTAGAACCTCTACTGACTAAACAGAACAAAGTTGCCCAGAGACACCTGGACCAACCTGTTCTGGACAGATGAGTCAACCTAACACTGTCCACCACCACAACTACTACAATAACGACTCAACATCATGAAGGGAACCATGAATTCATGTCACGCCTGTCAGAGCTGAACTTGGGCTGGAAGTGGTTCAACAAGGATGATCCTCAGCATTCAAGTAAATCTACCAAAGAACAACTCAGGAAGAAGTTTAGTGTTTTGGATCGGCCGAGTCAAAGTCCTGACCTAAATCCATCTGAGATGCTGTCAGGACCTGAAGCGTCTGTTCATGTGAGACCTCAAACCTCACTGAGCAGTAGGGCTGTCAAAATTGGCCAAAAATGACGTTCAGTTATTCCTTCTAAAACACCACATCGGTTCGAACCATTCAAATATCTATTTTTGCGCATTGTGTCCATAAGAGGGCAAACCAACACAACGAGACACATAACTACTGGTATAGACATGTTTTTTCAGCCACGCCCCCATTTCCAGTTCATTTCCGGTAGTGGGCAAACAACTTCAACAAATTTAATTCAAGTGTAAGCGCCAGAAAAGTTAAATGTCAAAGCAAATGCAATGGGAACATTCATCAACTTTCCTGATAAGGGAAGGTGCTGTGTCTATCCCACACCCAGACACAGTACACACCTGGCAGGATAATATGATGAAATGGCAAAATATGTTCGTACTTCGTGGAATCGATGGCTTTAACGTTAGATGGTAACGTGATGGGAAATCTGGAAAGCTCAGAGGCATATCAGTTTCTCCACAGCAACAAAGTTGGTAGTGTACTAACCTACAAACACGAAAGATTTGTCTATTTGAAATCTATTGTTGAACCAAGCCAGTGTCTTAAAAACAGCTGGCATAATGCGTGGGTTGTGGTAACGGAGGAAGGAGAGGTGGAGACCGCGGGATGCAGTTGTGTAGCAGGACCAGGGCGATGGTGCAGCCACGCAGCAGCGACCCTGAAGCTGTGTCACGTTAACATCCACAATTCCAAATCTGTCATTGGTTTTTTGTGAAACGAAAACAGTGGAGTGCAGGGACATTGCTGTTTTGTGGTGGGCCGATGCTCAAAACACTCTTTCCAACCACTCATTCAAGCATTTCCATGTATTAGGACAGCCACACACCGCACAATGTGTCCCCGCAGTTGTAAAATTTCAGCTTATTAAACAAGAATAAAAGTACACAAATTAAAAGACATCAGAGCTTGTGGTTCACATAAATTTTCCAATTTGAACAATATGTTCAATAAAGATGTAAAAGCACAATTGTTTTGTGTTATTTGCTAACTCTAATTGTATTGCTATGAGTTAGATGAAGATCAGACCATATTTTAGGGGCCATGTGATTCAAAAGGGTTCATAAACTTTCTCACAAGAGCATTTTACAATTCCTCTGCAAAACAAGCATTTTAAACCATTAAAACCAGAGAAACCATCACACTGGTGGGATGGCAAGGGGACTGCTGGTGTGTGTGTGTGTGTGTGTGTGTGTGTCTGTCTCACCTGGGGAAGGCATCGAAGCAGTAGGTCTTGCGTGTGTCGGGGAAGGCCACCCGGAGCCCGGACATGAGCGGGGAGTGCAAGATGACAGCGGCGCATTCGTAGCGAGCGGCCAGGTCGACGGTGGGCACCGTGCCGATGCTCTGGCCGTACAGGATGATGTTCTCTGGCGTCACGCCGTACCTGCATGGCGACACACAGCCAAGACACGCTCCTTTAGAAACACTGGACTAAAAACTACAAGAAATAAATCACATGACAAATCTTCTTCCTTCCTCTAGTTGAATGATGAAAGACTTGACTGGTAACGACATTTTAATCAATTGGTGTGTGTGTGTGTGTGTGTGTGTGTGTGTGTGTGTGTGTGTGTGTGTGTGTGTGTGTGTGTGTGTGTGTGTGTGTGTTTCCCCTATTCTACCATGCTGGAAGATCATTACCCAACATGCTAAAAATATTTGCTAAAAATAATTGTATTTTTACTCTAAATGGGGCAGGCAGATATTTATTTTCTCACTTGGCAGTAAAATCTGATTCACACTTCCTAACAGCAACACTGGTTTTGTGGTGAAATCTTTTAATAAAAACTTCCCAGGAAACAGGCTTTACACTTCCTACCACCGCAGGAAAAACATTCAGACCTAAATTAAGGATCAAGTCTCTCTCACGCTCCAGTTTAAGCCAGTGAGACGACCACTACCTTGTATACTCTCATAATGATATATAGGTTAGCTTGCCGACATATGGTGCAGGCTATGTTTCTATCTTTGTTTCCCCATTTAGTTCATGTCATCTGTCACGCAACGCCAATACAGTAGAAGCAGAGAGCTCTATGGCAACACCATGGCAGGCTACATAAGACAGCAGAAAGATGCAGGGGAGGGACAGGAGGGAACGGCTGGTATGGTGAGAGATTAAAAAGGCAGCTTGTAGACAGATAAGACAACATGAAGGGGCGGAGGTAGAGAAACAGACGGAGGGAGGAAGACGAGAGGAACAAGGAGATGGGGAGTGTTGTGTCGAGTCAAGGCGGAGATGATACTCTTCCCCGTCCTCGTCTGGAGTTGACAGGCGTGGCTGCACAACCCCAGAACAACAAGCCGAGGCTGAGAGAAGGCGGATTCCTCTAGGAAACTCATCAAGCCAGATCAGACTGGGTGACATCAGATATCACAGATGCTTATAAAGCTGTCAGGATGGTGTTCGGAGGAGAGTTGAGGCTGGCCATTTAGGATCGGTGATGGGAAGAGACAAGGATGTTGGGTGGAGTTTGAGTCCCAAGATAGCCCGTCACCTTAACAGCCTCCTTTATATTTCACACTTGAAAGCAGAATGACGAAGCGCGGCTGTGACAGCTGTCTGACTTTTACACTGACACAGATTTCAGCCATCAGTTCTGCCCTATAAAGCTCACGAGAGAGAGAGAGAGAGAGAGAGAGAGAGAGAGAGAGAGAGAGAGAGAGAGAGAGAGAGATCTTTAAGTCATCCTGCTTTTTGTAAGGGTTTGTCCGATATTTTGAAGGTAAATACTGATACTGGTATTTTGGGAATAAAGCTGCCAATGGTATTTTGTATTTATATATTTTGTGCAGATATTCAGTATCTTTACATGTGACCATGTTCTTATCAGGGTGGAAAAGCCTCTGAAACAGCATTCAGACCATCATGAGACATAACAGCTTTTTAAAGAAGTGCCAATATTGGCCTGATATAGCAGCAAACTGATGCATTTGTCTAGTCCAAGAGGAAAGAAGGAGTGTGGGCAGAGGACAGCAGGCTCTTTCTGGTTGTCAAAACCCCCCCTCTGTTTTGGCAGGCTTCCCTGGTCCGGTCAGCCACAGGAGGAAAGTGATCCTCTGGCTGCCTGGTCTCAGGCCTGCAGGTCATGAAGTGGAAAACATGTTTGATATGTGACCTGGGCAGCAGCATGGCTCTTCACGGGGTTACAGCTCTGCAAGGTAAAAGGCAAGGTTGAGACAAAACAGGCCTGATAAGGGAGGTGGGGTGGGGGTGTGGGATTCGCCCTGGCAGGAGCTCACATTCTGGGGAGGAAGCTTCCACGTGAACCCCCCCAACCCCCCGTGAAGACAGAGGCTGAGTAGTGTCACTACACACACAGGACGATCAGACCCATGCTTTCAGATAGCCATGACAACAGAACTGTGTGTGTGTGTGTGTGTGTGTGTGTGTGTGTGTGTGTGTGTGTGTGTCTTCATCCTATGAAGTAATGCCATCATAGCAGGTCTTCAGAAGAGCTTGGTGTGACTAATCCACTAGCCTAGACAAATCCTGCCACAGATAAGAGGCAGAGAGCTGAACTGTCTTCCTGATGGAAAGCTTGAGATCCCTCTGACAGTGTGTGTGTGTTAACCAAATCCAACTGGTTGTCAAGTGTCTGTGCCTCACAAAATATGACTAACTCAACTTTACATTTGAGACGTAAGGCTGATGCTCTCACCCAGAGCAACTCACCCAGCAACACCAGGAGGGTGTATTTCAGCTGCGAGCTGTTGATTGAAAAAAATGACTGGTGTCACAGCTATGGTGTCCACCAACACTGCCGAAGTGCCCTTGAGCAAAGCAAGGCACTTAACCCCAAACTGCTCCTGGAGTGCCGTTCGATGGCTGTGCTCTGACCTCTGACCTGAAAATGCATGTGCATGTGTGTGTGGTGATACGTTGTGCATATCTAGTCAGGGGTATGCAGAAAAAGAACTTCACTGCATGTATGTGACGATTAAAGTTTCTCTACCAGATGATGGTGGACCATGTGCATAGGACCATTCTGTACATCGTTATGCACACATGCATCCATCTGTAAACTTGATAATGTGCATCTCTCCATGGCTGGACACATTTCTATATGCATCCTCTCCCATCTGTACACCTGGTAATGTGAATATCTAGAGATGCACATTTGCACATCCTCTTTATCGAGCTGCTGTATTATTTGATACGTTTGGCTGGTTTAATATCTTCGGTTCTCTACTCGTCTCATCTAGATATTTAGATATTCTATGCTGGTGCGACAAACCAATTTCCCCCATGGGGACGATTAAGGTTTCATCCCATCTCACCACGGCGCCTCCCTGCTGTGCAGAATTACAGTCTCAGTATTTCCAACATTAGACTGGCTTGTGGCGTTTTGAGTCAATGCCAACGGGCCATGTACAAGTTATACAATGCCACGTAATCTGAGGAAGAAGAAAAGCATTAATGGGTCCTCTAAGGCCATCCCAGAATGCACTGCACATCTGTATTTCCCCCCCTGCTCCCCCTCTGACTGGAGCGAATGTCAGCATTTCGTGGAACAGTCAAGTCTGAAAAAAGTAATTACAGCAAACAAGGAGGCATCGGTCTGTGATGATGTGCAGGGTGGGAGAGATGAGGTTTCAATTAAAATCCTCTTCAGATCACCTGCTAAAAACCGGAACACTCAAACTCAACAAAAGCCGATTAGCTTCAGTTTACAGTCACACTCAACAGGACGCAGTTAACAAGTTATTCCTGTGTTTTGAAGTGCCGTCACCATACAGCTACCACTACTTCAAGTGGTGTAAAATGTCCTTCCTGTCCACTGTGTCACCGTCTCAATGCCTTTCTCCCTAAAAGCATTAAAGAGAAATCTCTGAGTGGGTTGACTTTGTTTTCATTTAATGTCACTGCAGGGCTCGACTAGTCAGGTTTCACTGTGGAAGAACTGACTTCTGAAATTATGATTTGTGGAAAAATCTGTTACCTGGACCACCTAGCGTAAATTACATTACAGTCATTTACCAGGCGCTGTCATCCAAAGACAAAAGGTATATCATCATCATCATCATCATCATTATTATTATTATTATTATGCCATTGCTGATAAGATAAAGAAAAGAGTGAGTGGGTACAAGTCAGTGAAAGAGGCTAAATGTGTTGCAGTAGCTACAGTACATCCATTGTATGATAACACTTCTCTCTACATAAATATTTAATGGAAGTGTTTGTCTTTACAGACAGAAGGGTCTTCATTCAAGAGTCATATGAATTGTGTTGTACACATCATGCCTAGTCAAACATAACTCTAGGGGTTTTTTTCTGGGTGAAAAAGAGGCTTAGCGGCTGGTCTGGCTTGGTCATCACAGCCAATTAACACCAAACCCCTTCTATTTACATTTTTTGGCATAGACTAACATAACACTATCCTAGCTGAGGCATTCTTTAACTTTAAGTCCAATTTTATAAACGAACAGGCACATAAGTTTGTCATTATCTCTTACTTTGATTCCATCAAGATGATGCCTCGGGAGAGATAAGCATCTCTTATGTTATGACAGGTTTAGCCCAATTATCAGATTTCAGATGTTATTATGCTACGATACAGTTCTGGGCAAGATTATTGGCACCCATAATGTACAATATCTTCTGAAATAATATCCAGCTGCAGTGTTTCCCACAGAATTTAGTGAGACTGGTGGGTGAACCTCGGACCCTCTAGGGGGGTAGGAAGAAAGTTTTGTACATTTTAAAGTTAAAGGGTAATTCCGGGATTTTTCAACCTGGCCTCTATATCCACAAAATCGCTTATCATACCGCAAAGTAGATCCCAAAAGTTTCAGAGATGCTCCGGTAGATCGGCTCAGCCGGCAGTCGCGAAACGGGGGATCAAGGCTGCAATGTAATCAAGGGCATGTCCATGCGGTCAAAGTATATCCACTAAAAGTGCTTGATTTTGCCACTGACAGGCTCAGATTGTTATTCGTGTGTCTGACAAGTGTCTGACAACATTACTGAAAGGATCGCTACAGAAATAGACCTTTTTTAACCACAAATAGACTGACAAAGGTGGTCTATGAAAGCAAGAGGGTTGACTTGTTGCAAGAAGAGGATTGTGTAAACAACCGTGCTCTTACTGCAACGAGTGAATCCTCTTGCTTTCATAGACCACCTTTGTCAGAGTTGAGAGTTCAGAGTTGTTGTTAAAAAAAGGTCTATTTCTGTTTGGACTAGTGGATAACTACAGTGGATACTGTAACATTAGTTAACGTTATTTACTTCAAACGATGTTGTGTGCTGAAAATGCCTTGGTGTCTCGGATGCAGCCAGGAATGTTCCAGTGCGTGCGTGCGTTCATTATGAAACTGTGGCGGCACAAATTAGACTATGGCGGGCCGCCACAGTCTAGGTAATTAATGGGAAACACTGCAGCTGTCTAAATACAATAAATACACAAAACTCTTTACCTAGAACACAGACTAAACTTCCTCAGGTGTTGTACGTGTACACAGAGCAGGGTCAAGTGACTTTCCTCAGTATCCTTATGATGAACAGAAATGGGGAAAAACAAATAATAAAAAATAAGCGCAACGGAATCAATTATTTTCAGGAAAGCATGTATGATCACAACGTCGCCAAGCTGATGATGGGGACAGGAAATCAAACAGTTCAAGTCGAGCACAGAGAGCAGCACTCCACATAATGATGTCCTTGTGAAAATGGACCCAGTGATGACAGACAGAATCAAAGCTCAAGGTCAGTGCACCGGGGGCAGTTAGACCAGCGATGCCCCACCCGCTTTACCGCTCAGTTGTGTATAATAGCTCCATTATACACGACTACTGTCTAAACTAATGGCGGTCACTATTGGCCACCGTGTGTGAGAGAGAGAGAGAGAGAGAGAGAGAGAGAGAGAGAGAGAGAGAGAGAGAGAGAGAGAGAGAGAGAGAGAGAGAGAGAGAGAGAGAGAGAGAGAGAGAGAGAGAGAGAGAGAGAGAGAGAGAGAGAGAGAGAGAGAGAGAGAGAGAGAGAGAGAGAGAGAGAGAGAGAGAGAGAGAGAGAGAGAGAGAAAGAACAAGATAGAGAAACACACAAAGAGAGAAACAACAACAACAAAAAAAGAGCGACCGAGGGGGAAAATGCAGTGAAAGATGAGTCGGCCTGCTCGACCGCAGACCCAGCTGAAGTGAGCGAGCGCCTTCCTCTATTACCGCCGGCCACGAGCTGACTCTTGCTTTGACAACGTTATCCAAAGCCAAATGTCAGCTTTTTTCCAAACGAGGGGAAGTCGGATGGTTTGGCCATACGTCTGGCGGTTAAGCCGAGCGCGTTCAGAGATGACACGAGCCCGCCTCCCCATTAGTTTCCCTTTCTAGGACCCAGAGTGTCTTTTATACGAGCACCAGCTGGTCTAACGCATCATCCTTCACTCCCGGTCCATGTAACCTAATAGAGGCCGGGCAGACCTGTTCTTCTGATCTGTATATGCATTCTGACACCAATTTATTTGTATTGATTATGTTCCAGCGCTAGTGTGGAGCGAGTGGTCTGGTGGTATTTGGTTCTTGCAGTTTGAAAGAAGAGGGCCAAACGTGCACGTGTATGACTTTAAAACGAAGAGCTAAAAGGAAAATCCATCCACAAAAAATGGAAATTGGAGTGCCAGCAAAATAGACCGAGGGGAAAAAAAGAGAGAACATGTTTGATGTGAACAAAACAAGGCCATTTTCTCATTCGAGGCCAATCAGGGAGTCAATCGTAAAAAAATCCCCTGTTGGAGGAATGACATTATTACGAAAAAGGGGATAAGAGAAACACGATGTTTAGTGAAAACACTTGTCCAAACACTTGACTGTGAATGGAAAGCTACTGGGAGGGAGGGACGGGGGGGGGGGAGAGAGAGAGAGAGAGAGCGAGAGTGAGAGAGAGAGCACAATTTCCATATGAGACTCAGGCCAGTATGAAGCCTGTCCAAACATCCCACGCTGAACTTCCATGGAAACAACAGCGGGACTAGCACGACACAGCCTTGAGGTCAACGCCAGTGCTAAACCAGTGGGTTCACGTAGCAGTAAAGGTTTTTCCAGTTGAGAAGTATCTAACAGGCAAGGTATTCTAGTTCTCCTGGCCAATAAGACAACACACGATGAGGATTAATGAATAGGTGAGTGAGCGAGAGAAGAGATAATCAATCACTTTATTGCTTTGCCAGAAACAAAGGGTGGCTTGTGATGAAGCCCATATACAGCAGCTGCAGCCATGTGAACCGCTCCCCTGTGCCATCGGCTGCCAACCTTCACTGTTCATCTGGCCTGGCTTACAGGAAGTTGGCTGTTGGGATAAGGCCTCGGCCCGTTTCAGGTGCTCCTCTCCCCTTCCACTTCCTGTGTGCTGCTGTTGTGCCAACTAAAACCTAGCCACTTTAGCAAGCTAACCACATAGAAGAGGGAGTAATAAAATAAAAACATGTGTAAGAGTTTGAAGCCGAGCCTCCAGTTATCCAGGTATCAAAACGTTGTTCTGCAGTTATAGCCAGTAAAACAGCAACTTGTGAATACTCAACATAAAGTTCATCTTGCTGGACTCTCATATCCAACATTGGTCTTGTTGTTGACATGGCTGCTGCCAGACAGGGTTGAGTTTTCACCATCTACTTCTGGCCACAGCATGCTTCAGTGTTGGCACCATGCTCTGGCCCAGGAGAGATTACTGTTCATCCTGAAAATAAATTGTGCCTTTCAGCCGTGCATCACTCCAGAAAGAAAGAGGAGCTCAACATCTTTGAATGGTTTAGTAGATCCTTTCTCTCGGTAAACAATTGATGTAGTTGGAAAAAGCCCTGGTTTTGTTTTAAGCGGTCCAGGACGAGAGATCTGTAGGATCCAGCCTCTCTGGAAGAACCCGAAAACCAGAAGAGCATTTTAATGAAGAAATAAACTGCATGGTCCCTTTAGGTGAGCATTAATCCCGTAGACGTTATGTCACCGTTTCCATATCACCAGTGATAAAACCAGACTATTATTATTCAAGCTGCAGGATCTCTTAGAGGTGGAGATCCAAGAGCCAAAGCTGTGTGATGTGAAACCCTCTCAGACCCTAGCACGTGATGCTACATTTATCCAAACCCAAGGCAAGGTCCTCCAGTAACTCACATTTTGCTATCTTGATGCGTCAATCATAAACAAGTTTTATTTTAGGATCATGCTACTTTAATAAAGCCTTGGGGGGGCGTCACATAAAAGGGATTGGGGGAAAAATAAAAACACCCAACTTTAAGAAACACCTTTGATTAAAGGTGCAGAAAGGGCTAGCCGGTGGGTAACTCCAAGCTGAGCTGTTACCATGATGCCTGAGGCATTCAGGTGGACTGCCTGGAGCATGGAGGATGAAATGACAGATGCTCAGATGTGAAGCCCACTGCCATTGGATTTCAAACAACAGAGTCTGCAAAGACAATCATCAACAAAACTTGCAGGGTGGCTCTGACAGCTCATCATTACCTCCAGAAGAGAGAAAACAAAGACTCAGGATGAGAACATTTGACAACAAAACATGCCACAGGGGTGGTAGTGATGCTGCTGAGGATGATAAGTGAAGCTGAACCACCAAGCGAAAGGGGAAAATGGAAAGAAGAAACAAGGCGAGGACATTAGGTGAAAGTAGGCCAGGTCAGTGAAGGTTCAGGGTTTATGGAGTGCACTTGCACTTGACCAACCTTGTAAACATTTGGCCCTTTGACCCCGTTTGGCTGAGATAAGCAGTTGTTCAGACATGAAAGAAGGCTAATAAACATGGAACTGTCTTTCTAGGAGTAGGAAGTGAAGCCAGAACTGCTGGAGGCCAGGCCTGGGTCCCTACAGCACAGAGGAACAATAAAAACCCCTGCAGAGTCCAGGAACGGGACTCAATGGCCTGTCCGAAATACTCCCAACCCGTTTCTGTGGCTGGGAGGCTGCGAGTGTAACTGGTGCAAACAGGCAGAACAGATAGTTACACAAGCCTGTCAGATTAGCCTGATTCTAGCAATTATTTTCAGTAATAACCAAATCCCTCCTGGATGCATCTTCAATGTTGTTGCATGCCTTTCCACAGCCACAATAGGACGGCAGATTAAGTTAGTATGATTGATTAAGCTAAGCCTCCATCCAATGAATAACTTACTATAATGTAATTAACTGCACATTCAAAGCCAGAACGCGGGAGGCTAACCTCTCAGCATAAATGTTTAGACATATTTGTAGATGGGCACCGTGCACACTCAGAGAGAACAGCCAGTGAATATGTTAACGCCCGAGTGCACATGTTGCCTCCATGTACTGAGAGTCTGACTGATCTAGAGCCTGTCTGCAGAGATATCCTGGTCGGTAAGCCTTTCAAAAATATCCTCACATGTCCTCAAATGTGGAGGAAAAAAGATTGAGCTCAATACGCTACATACCAGGCATGAACATGAAAAGGGAAAATGTGAGGTCTGTTGCAGTTCAAGACAAATGGGTGTGACATGTGGCTTTACTTTATAGCACATTTCTCTTTTGGGTACAGGACATAATACCAGAAACAGTAAAAATGTATGTAAACAGCAAGTTTTTCTTCGGGGAAGTCGACTTTTCTTCTCTTTTCTGAGTTATGTAGAGCTGTAGCTTAGGCCAGTGGTTCTCTACCCTGATGCTTGAGTGCCACCACACCGATGGCTTTCATTCTAACCATCTACCTGGTTGGATAGAAAAACAGCAGGGATAATATTTAAGATATGCCCTTAAATTCCAGTTCCTTCAAAATGGCCCTCCTCACCATGTTGGGTTCAATGCTGCTGATGGCTTTTATGCCCAGCTAGGTCAACTGAATATGAGGTCATGTTGCCTTTTATGTGGCTCTAATTAACCCTGAGCCCAAGTGCAGCCAGTCAGAATCTTAAGCCTCGATATGCTGCCATTTTGACTTTCCAAAACAACTGTCCTCCCTCCCGGAGCTGCAAAGTGTTTGTGGCTCGTCCCTTAAAACTAGCACTAGTGCTTACCCTAGCATTCAGCCTAGAATTAGCATTTAGCTTAGCACTGTTTAGCTTTAGAATTCACCTAGCTTAGCACTTTAGCTCCGCCATCAACTTAACAGTGAGTATAGCTTCTGGTCACTTCCATGCTAGAGAATCTATCTCTAGAGACATGTCCAGCAGCTTGAGTATAAAAGACAGGATACTTTAGGAAGGCTAGACACTTTAGCTAGTTTGGCGTCTGGTGCTTTAACAAATAACACACCTTTACATGTTTCAACATATTGTTCAAACATTAACAGCCTAAGCTGTTAAAAGTAAGTACTATGAAAGGGGGTGAAGTCACGCAATGTTTTTAGTGGAGAGCAGTGGTTTCAGTTCAGGTGAGGGTTAGACGTGTCCTGACATAAAAACCCACAAAGTTTGGTTACCAACAGAGTCTGCTCTCCAAAACAAGAGATCTGTTGAAGTGGAATATGCCCCGGTCAAAAGAAACTTCAGAGGACCTTCAGAGGAAGAGTTGAGGTTCATAAGTCTGGCAAAGGTTACAAAACATTTCCAAAGGTTTCCAAATGGTCAAGGAAGTGAAGGAGAACCCAAAGGTAACAGCTGAGGATCTGTAGGCATCTCTTGAACTTTCTAACATCTGTGTCCACAATAAGAAAAACACTAAACAAGTGTGGTGTTCATGGAGGATATCAAGGAGGAAACCACTGCTCTCCACTAAAAACATTGCTGCCCATCTCAAGTTTGCCAAAGACCACCTGGATGTTCCACAATGTTCTGTGGACAGATTGTTTGGCAAAAGGGCACCACACTACCAACACTGCATACCAACAGCATAACCTCATCCCAACCATGAAGCATGGTGGATGGAGCATCATGGTTTGGGGCTTTTCTAGTTTTCACTTGTTCTGTCAGCCAGGGAAGATTGCCATTTTTGTCTAATCATTTATCAACAGACTTTTTGTGTGATTTGACTGTAGTCAGGTTTTTTGAACACCCGAGGACAGTGCGAACCTCACTGATGTTGTGTAGGATCTCAGGTGCACAGTTCGGAAATAGAACGGAAGGAGCCACTGCCAAGGGAAGCGAAGCCATCCGTGCTTTTGGAAAGGTCAAAGCACAAATATTACAATTATAACCCCAGTGTCTTGTTTGTCCATGTCTCAAACATCATGTAGGCGACAGCAGCAGGTGGATCAGATACATGGACCTCTTGACATAATTAGCCTTTAAATTAGATCCAGCTCTTTTATATGAAGTTTAACACAGCAACCCACAGTAGATATAATGTACCAGGGTGAGCAATTCATTCTAAACTTTATATACATTCTCTAACAGTCTGTGGCCACTCGATGGGATCTGCTTTACCAGCCTGGACAATACAAAGCTCCATCCAAGACTAGCTGACTTTATTGTATTTGTATTTGAAAATGCACTCAGATTTTCAATTTGTGAGACAAGGCGCATCCTAGCACATCAAAGTCAAATTGGTTGACTTATCCCTTGAAATCTGAGTGTCTTAAAGCAGAGCAATGGAGTGCCCAAGGTGGAAGTACACTGCTTGAGTACTAGGACAAAGGCCTATAATGTCATGTGTAACTAGGCCAAGTAGGATGGTTATCCTGATTAGCAGCATACTGTACTCAGGTTGACCTTTCTCACAAAGTAGATCCTGCCTGGCCTCTAGCAGGACAATCGCTCTTCTTTTAGTGTCCCATGATGAATGCTGATGCTTTCAGAGGCTTTTACACTTCTGGGGGAAACACTAAATACAGTCATGCTTGAACGTTTGTGACCTCCCTACCATGCAATCCCTATTTAAAATACAATAGAATTAACTGAAATAAAGGATAATTGAGCATATAGTAAAATGAAAATAGTTTAAAGGGAATTAGAGCAGGTGAAAAAACAAGTGAACCATTAGTTAAACCAGGTAGTTTTTGTTAAATAAACACATTTTGTTGAATCCTGAAAGTAAATCATATTTATTTGTGCATGTTTTTTATTTGGGATATCTTCATTTGAGATCAGGTTGAGATTATTCCTCCATAATATATGAAATAATGGCTACCCCCTGTAGGGATCACAAACTTTCAAGCATGACTATTATTTTTAAAAATATCAGCTATCAGCAGTTTCAACCCAAAATATTTGTATCAGCCTTAAAAAAAAATAAAAATCAGAAAAGCGTATTTTCCATATTTTCTCCATCTCTCTCTCTTATCAGTCCAAGCCCACTTTCTGATCACGTTCCCTCTGCCTCTCGGTGACTCTCGCTCTCAGTGAGTTTTATAGGGCAGAACTAATGGATGAAATCTGTGTGTCAGTGTAAAAGTCAGACAGCTGTCACGGCCAGGCTTCTTGTCATATTAATCATCATCATCATCATCATCATCATCATCATCATCATCATCATCATCATCATCGAGATACTTTGACTACGGGGTCAAAATATCGCCTATCTACCGCATCGATCCAAAACTCTCAGCAACGGCCTTTGAGAAATCGGTCAAGCCCTATGACTGGTATTGTCGGGCTTGTCAGAAAAAATATGTCTCTGTCATTTGGATGATAGAGTTTGTACTAAACAAGGTGGGTCTCTGGGGGGGGGGGGGGGGAAATCAACCAATGTAGTGTCTATGAGCGTAATGCTATAGTTGGATTGGAAGTTTTCCATTGCTAAACCCAAAATCAGAGATCCTGGGAAAAGAAATGCCTCTTTAGATTCAGTCAGGTCCTGGTACTCGTCCCTAGGACTGTAATCTTTGCTCAGGGCGTTTGGGAAATCACACTTCATCGAGGCAGGGTCACACTGCCTGGCCTGCCAACACTTAAGCACACCAGACACCTGAGGAATGTCACTCTGGACAGAATGAAGCCAAAGCTCAGCGGCAAGAAATGTCATTTTTTTTATCCAGCAATAAAAACCGGGGGAATATAGGCTGCGTTCAAAAGAACCGCAAAGCCCGCATCCACCACTGATGTGTGGAGGCTTGCACATCACTAATGAAAGAAAATGATGCTCGTATGAATTGGCTTAGTGGAAAATCCGACCGGGCTATGATCTGTTGATCCAAACGGGGTGTCTGGGGGTGACCGATTACTCCAGTTATTCCTTTAAAGCCCCGGAAGGGAAAACACACGCACTGGCAAGTGGCAAAGTCAGGCAATACCAGTGATTTCAAAGTGGGAGAAAAAGGTATAATAAACTAATTTGGCCATTATCAAAATGTCAAAACAACTAGTCTTTGTGCAAACTCTTTATCTTCAAAGTGCCTCTGCTGTGAATGCATGCCAGCCGGTCCCACTCAGCAGACCCCCGAAGGCTGAGTAATAGGCCTACCACTATGAAATCAGATTTCTGTTTTAGGGCACCGTCTTAATGATTTTCCACAAAATGTAATTAAAAAGATATTGAATAAACATAAACCTTCTCCTCAGGTACTTAGCCCCCCTAAAGAGGGCCTAATGATTAACAGTGTTTTTACGCCTGGGCAGGCAGCTCTCCGAAGGGTCAGGGCATAATGAAATGTTTCATCTTAATGCTCGGTGGGAGGAGACGCTCACTCTCCTTTCAATGGCATTTAGACGATCTGTCAGACCGAACATTAATCTGAGACACGCGTGGAATCAGAAATCCACTGGTCTGCTTAATTCTAGATGATGGATGATCGGCCTTTGGCCTACATTATAGTATGACAGGAGGGTGACAATAACAATAGGCCAATAACTCCAAAGGCTCTATATCACTGGGTCTATATTAACTCCCAGACTGTTCAATCGGTGTAAAGACATCACACACCTCAGGGAGGCAATGTGATGGGCATCAGGCCATAACAAATGAGCAGAAACTGAGTCAATTCTAACTGTAGTGTAGCCTACAGTGTAGCCTGTGACCTGCATGCATCCACTTATGTTTGGTTCTTTAAAATAAATGCTAAATATTTGCCAACAACCACTTGCAGAATCCGCTCTACGCCAGCCGCTTGGTAAAGTACCCTCGCTCTGCACAGACAGTGCATTCATTCTCATCCTGGCCACATTCACACAGTGGCCATGATCATATCCACACAGCTTGCGCACATCCATTCTTTCTCAAAAAGAGTCGAAGGCAATGATTGGAGACATGTTCATGTCGCCGAGGCAGAGCGGTCAGCGATAAGCAACTTCACTAAGCCAAATCAAGAGAGAAGAGTAGATAGATAGATACAGATACAACGGCGTAGTGGCAGACGACATAAACTTAGATCCATCTGAAGTAGATTGTCAATGAACTGCCGGAGTTGATAGAAAATCAGAAGGAGAGTATGACAACATACAAGATGAATTAAAATGAAAACACTAACACTCTTAAAAAACAGAATAACGCTACTGCCGCGATATAATTTGCTTTTTGAAAGCCCATTTCATTTTTGGTGGTATTATTACATAAATTCTAACCAGGATTCGGTGAGACTTATGGCTGAAACAAGCACAGGCAGGCGAGGATAAACCACCAATTCCCCCTGTGTTTGAGCTTCTGTTTCTCTACTTCAGTAAAACTTACAGCAAACAAACTACAAGGGTGTACCTTTCGGGAGAAACAGTCATTATGCATGTAGTCAAAGGAGTTCAAGAGCAATAACCTTTTCTTAATGTTCAGAAATGAGGGCTGAATAACGCTGGTAATCTGCCCTCCTGCTCCACCCAATGACAGAGCTGCCTGCAAGGTTGGCCTAGGCTACAAATGCAACCTGTAGAATACAGTTCAGTAGCATCACATTGGTTGTGGACCATAAGGGAGAGGATGCACATGCTGCTGCCATTGATTAGATGACAGGTGGTAGAAAACGAGTGATAATTCACTTAATGCTGTATGGTATGGTCTTTATGTGGTAGGTTTTATCAAGACAAAGGAGGATATTTACTGTACACAAGCTCTACCACACTGTGCTTTCTTACGCCCAGCTGGCTGAGGTGTGGGCTGGATGCAGGAGAGAACCAAGCTGGTGGGCTGGATCATCCCTGCAGCCGACACCGGCCAATTGCATCAGGGAACCTTTAAATGTGCCTTTGCGTTTCAGTCGGGAGGAAGGAAGGAGTAGGCGTCGAGAGAGGCTGGACTGGTACCACAACCCGAGGGACAGGAGGAGCTTGTGAGACCCAAATTCAAATGGAGAATGTTTCCTTTAGTTTTGTTGATTCGTTATTATTAGTAATTGTATGGTAATATGTTCATAATCAATGGTGACATTTTATATTGATCACTTTATGCAGTAGTATTAACAGGTAAGTCTCTAAGATAAATATTGGCCTGTTCATATTTAATTGATGTTCTATGTTTACCTTAGTTCACTGACTACAGTTATATTGGGTTACAGCTGAACAGGGTAGATTTACTTTGACAAATCTTCGTTTGGAAACTTGTATTGGACGAGGTCTGGAGGTGAGAGATTCATTCTGCTAGTAAAGAAGCATCGTTATCAAGTCTGCCTGCCTGGTTTCGTGAGTCAGGCATATCTCAGACCTGTGGTTTGTGAGAGAGCTGGGACTCGGAAGCTGACCTGCTATTGGAACGGATGGAAAGCAGCAGTCCAGACCTGAGTGTTATGCAGTACATAAATAAAACGGTCCTCTCCGTGCATATGTCAAATGGTGAAGAGCCCAAGTTCATAACTCTGCATCAATCAAGACTGTCCTCTTTACTGACTGTGAAGCTATTAATAAGCCATTTGTAAGGAGGCACTCAGTGCTGCTTCTCATTCATCTCTTCCTTAAGAGGAAAAAATACACAGCCTACAACAAGGCTGTGTAACTATATGCTAGAACTATGACCATACAACTTTTTATTGAGCCGTTTACTTTAACAACTGTTTGACAGAAGCAGCAGTAGATAGTAGTTTGACCTATTCCTTACAAGATATTCTAGGCTGAATCAATTTAGGTCAATTAGAGAATAATAACATTCACAACTTTTTTTCTCAACACCACAATGTCTACACCTTTTTCTTTTGTTTCCTATGTGAAACAATTGTATTGAACCCAGACAATTCAAACAGCAGCATGGGTAATTGTAACACCATTATTAGTGCCAACATGCTATGCTAACACCCCATCATGCCAAAGCTCACTGTGCTCGGTGCTTGAGGTTGATATTGGCTGGTTACTGAATGTAGGCATTGAGGAGTCAGCACAGCTAGCTAGCAAGCGCCTGTTAGTAGGATTCACATCAAAAACAATTCTGCTATTGATACACAGCGATATCTGCCAAACCCACGTGCTAAATAATCATACTGATGTTCATCACATTACACTGCTTGGTAATACAAACTACGAGAAAACTCATTTTCAAGTAACATTCCCCAATTTGACTTATTTCATCACAATATGTGACGAAAGATTGAATTATTGAACAGCCCAACTAATTTGGTATCATTCATTGAAAATGAACACAACACTGAATAATATTACTTCAGAGTTTATCATCGACCCCAGTGATGGATGCAATCATCCCCAAGCATCTTTTTGAGACGTTTCTTGATGTGGTCTTTCAGATAAAAGTTGTAGAGAGCTGAGAAACTTTGAACGGCTGTAATCATCCTCTAGTCCATTTTGCACTTGTCAGATAGAACTGCTGTTCATGAAAGAAAAATAATAATAATAATAATCACATCAGTAGGGAAACAAGGAAGTGCAGAAATCTGATTGGCTGACGGCCGCAGCTTGAGAAAAGTTCATTCCGCCCATCTTGTCTCGGTCGATAAGCTTGTTGACCGTCCACATATCTGTCAAGGTTCCCTGGTCGCTCAGCTCTATAGGAAATGAATGGATTTCTGGTGACTTGTTGATTGTATTTCTGGCAGTATGAACCCATGGTTACTTAATAGGTTTTCATTCACTAATCAAGTACAACCACGCCTGTGTGAGCTTGATACTGACCTTTCATTTGTGTAACTTTTTTCCGCTTACATAACCATAATAAAATCTTATGATGCCAAAGTCAGCTGAACAATAGAACACCAACGCCTTATCCAAACTGATTCTACTGGGGCGGTACCGTCCAGCAACTCGCCTCAACATGAAGACTGCCACCAGCAACCCGTTAGCCAATTACCCTGTTTAATTTCCATTAGCCTACATAAAACCTTGTTTAGTGCTAATATCTTTTTCCCTTTCATTACTGCTTGGCCTCTCCATGACTGAAGGGAAGGAAGTGTTTTAAGTAGTATTTGCTTTCGACAACAAGATTGTGATATCATTATTTCATCACGATATGAAAGTTTGAAAGACAAACAATAACATTGAATTTCTGCCCAGCCCTAAGCGCAGCTACTGATAACAATAAAAGCCAAACATTTGACAATGTTTGATTCACTGGCCATAATATGACAGACAGGAAGTCGGTGTCTTCATTTTTTCTAGCTTTGCCTCAGTAACTGTTGGTGTGTTGCCACTGTCCATTCAAATGCGTTTACACAACATGTAAGGTAGTATGAGGATAACTCAAGGACGGTCGAGGTTGGTCAACGCTAACGTCACATCCAGGTATCCCTAAGAAGCCCCTATTTCCGGAAGTCAAAAATATGATATTGTGGATCCAAATACCAGTTACCATGGTTTCACCTGCTGTCTCCTTCTAAAAGTTGAGATTTGAATGAAATTACATGCTGCTTAGTGGATTGTATGTATGCCGAATATATCAGAAGACCCACGCGACTTACTTTAAGACGCACGGCAATAAAGTAAACAATAAATAAACATGCAATAAACAATGACATATTAAAGTGACCTATTTCTAAATTAGAGTTCAGTGTTACGCTTTCTCCATACGGGCACGTAGCGTAGCTAGCTGTACACTGACCTGGTGAGGGTAGTCACTGAACTTAAGCTAGTCGTGCAGAGCCCCGGGATCATACTCACTTGTTCCTCAGCACCTGCCAGGCCGCTTCGATGTCCGCGTACAAGTTCTTTTCAGACGGCTTGCCGCTGCTGACCCCGTAGCCCGAGTAATCGTATGAGAACACGTTGCAGTTGATCCTGGAGCCGAGGCCGATGTAAAAACTGCACATCTGTCCCAAGTCCACGGCGTTACCGTGGGAAAATAGCAGCGTGTACCGACTGTTCGGGGCGCAGCGCACGAACATGCAGCCGACCCGGTTACCCCGGCTGCTTCTAGTGCTGAACACCTCCACAGCATCCAGTTCTCGCTGGGAGTACTGCCAGTCCGCCCGCTCGGTTAGATGTAAGCTAGTGGCCCCATTAGCATCCGTGTGTACCGAGTATGTGGGCTCCGGTGGGAGGAAAGCTAGCTTGGCCGCGATGCGACTGGGACAGGGCGGACAACAGAACAGCCAGCATAGTTCACCAAGAGAAAACCCATTCATCCTGGGGCCTTGTTCGGGCATTTATGCGCGGACTTACCCGGTTAATTCCCTTCTTTCTAAACAGCAAAACAGTTCTCGTCTTTCTTGAAGTCCTATTTGTTTCCCATTAACAAGCTGTAGCTAAAGTAGCTGGGCGGACAGGTGGCTCGGTCACTTGGCTTTACAGCTAGCTAGCACGCTAGCCGGTTGGCAGTTAGCTAGCAACAAAATTCAGACTTCATGTAGACTAGAGATGTGGATTATTTATCTTGTACACGATGTTGAAGTTCATATTATTTTACAACACAAAAGAGCGCCGCGAGTGGTTTTGGTTGAATGATCCCGCCTCTATCAAACATAGCTTGCTAAGCGCCAAGATTTGTTGCTAATATAATGTAAGCAGCCATTTCTCTAAACTAGAGACAAAACCAGGACTTCCGGCACAACAGGATATCCCGTTTGGCTTCTTCTTACACACTTAACTACACCGCAATTTCTATATCAATTGATATTTTCTATATCAATTTAATACAATTCAAATATTTTAGATTAATTAAACTGGAATTTGTTTTGTTTTTTTCAATATCTATTTATTAATTCAGCGAGTGTCAATTCATTGCACTAGGTATGGCAAAGTAGAGCTACAACCCAGCAAACATTATGCTGGTTATAATTTTCATCCACTCTTTCAAAACTGTTATGTAATATTATTTTATGATGCAGAAGCCAAAACATACCTAAATGCTTCAACTGTAAAGTAAAGTGTTGTACTTTTCTTTTGAGATATGCTTACCTGTACTTGAGCATTGTCATTTTTTACTCCATTGCATTTCAAGTGAATATGAGTTAGTTTCAAGAGAAATAAAATGTTTTACACACAAAACACCATCATTTGATGAAAATGATATGCCTTTTTCACCGAGAATCAGGCAACTACCAGAGCAAGCACAGCTGGACAACTAACTTAGGTTAATTTACTGAAGATAGATCACTTTAAAGAATTGAAATACCAATACATCATATTGAAAATGTACTTTTACTTTTCACACTTCAGTCTCCTCTATGTTGCTTCCTGGTAAAACATGGTGAAAAGCATCAAAATGATTCCCACAATCAAGTCAAGAAGAAAAGAAAAAAAAAACTTAATTCAGGGTTTTTGAGGCTTAGGAAAATTCTCTGAGTAGTATTAACACCAAGGAAACTGGGATCCTGGGATTGAATCAGGTTTGAGTGTGATCTCAATGATGCTGACAATTTCTAAAGCACTATATCTGATTTCCCTGGAGGATACACCACCGAAACGCCTATAAACGCACGCACACACCCTGATACACACATAGCAGCATTACACTTACATAACCGAACGCCCAAGAGTCCTTGTTTCGCATCATTATTATTTATTACAGCTGATGAGTGCCGAGCACATGCCAGTCCCAAACAGCAGAGACTGTTAATCTGTTTACCCGTTGAAAAGCTTGCATACCATGGAGAGACTCCAGTGACAGGAGAGGCACGTGTCTTTATGTAGCTGAAGCACTTCAAACCCACCCGAGGGATGGGGAAAGGCTTTGCATGCACCTCTCAACACAGTCACTAATAACCATATGGAGACAGGACTCGGCTGGATTTGCCGTAGCCTGGAGGAAGAGCCCATTAACAGATAGTCTAATGTGTTGAATTCTAACAGACTGCAGGAACGTGGTCTGGGACTAGCTTGCGAGACGAGCTCGGCTACATAGGAAATGGACCAGAAAAAGTGCCCATCGCTGAAGACCATCTGTTCAATATTTGGAACAGATAAGGCAATGTTGTTTTTTTCTAGGCGTAACGAGAATATTTTATGAGTCTGGCACCAACCGTACGACGACCTGCCCTTACAAATGCTTTGGATACCACACACTTTGGTAAGCCTCTGCTTGGGCATGTTCCGCTATACACATGTACTGTATTGTACCTGGGATCTGGCTCTTCTCTGGTTCTCCTCATCGTTTCTAAGCCTGTCAGACACTCTGTTAAAGCTCAGGGAGTGGTTCAAATGTTTTTTTTCCCTCTTCCTTGCACCAATTGTCCCGTTCTTGGTAGTACTTGGTTTTTTACCTTTTTTGTTTTGGTTTGACTATAGAAAAGTAATTCACTTGGTGCAAAAGATGAAATAGCTCCGAGAGCCCTGTCACTCTCTTGTTTTTTCAAACTGTGAAAGGCCATAACAAGTCTGATTTTGATGAAACTTGGAGGGATGTTACTTGTTACTGATTGGTTCAAGAGGTGCCTGCATCGTTACTTGTATTGGACTGACAGCATTTCGACCATGGGACACTAAAACTGTCCACTGAAACCCATTAGAAGAAGAAGAAGAAGAAGAAGAAGAAGAAGAAGAAGAAGAAGAATAGACCACCAGTGCAGTATTGATCAATTCTACAATAAACATGTAATCAGTCAAACTGCATCACATCCATCATATGAGGCTTAACTGCCAAAGGATCTCCAGGAATCAGCAATGGAAAAAAAGAAAAACCCCGATGACTGGAACCAGAGCAGCTTCCAGTGAGTTGCATAAGACAAGTATGAAAGTTTTGAAAAAGTGTCCTGAGGAGGCCTGGGGGGGTGATTGAGGATGATCCGATGATGAACCCTGCCTAACCCTCCTCTCTCCAGCAGAGCAGGTCACGACATGGGCTTAGCACTGGCCTCCAGGGGTCGATAATGATATCAACTGACTGACAGATCTCAGGCCTGTTTGGGTTTGTTCCATTTCAGTGTTTTGGTTACAGATTTAGTTGAAGCAGAGCTGATCCCCAGTCAGCACCTGAAGGGAAAATTCTATCTGGAGAGAATTTTTTAAGAGATTAGCTGCGGCTGAGGATGTTTCCCAGGCGGGACACTGGGAGGCAGGATGCCAAGTTCCCTACATACTGGTTAGTCAAGAGGCAGGGATTGATGAACGCCATGGTCGGGCTTCAGGCCAAGGACGTCAGGCCAAGGCCAAGGCCAAAGACCGGCTTTTAAACCCAGTAGTTATGATACCAGATCACAGGACTGGTTAGTGTTAATGGTTTCTGGCCAGAAATCTCAGCACCTCTCCAAGTAATTGTTGTGTCACTGGTATTGATCAATGACCCCCCTACAGATATATTATGGTCATTTTGTGCTATGAGACTGTAAAAATACATGTAAGACTTATTTAAAGCAATTATACCTCACATGTTGTATTATGTTTGGGATTGCTTTTTTAATGTTTTTTGTTCTCAGCTCTGAGAACAAAAAACATCCAGATGTCTTAACAAAGAAATCTGAGACTACCTGATTAAATAAAGGCTCAGATCAAGAGCAACAATCCCTATCTCAAACATCTGCAAGTGCAGTCATTCTGCAGCCAGACATTGCATACTACAATCCAACACAATATTATCATCAGACATAGCAGTGGCAGTGGCAGAAACGTAATCTGCAATTCAAGCAAGCAGTAAAAAACCAAAGCAAGCTGAATATATTTACATTCCTTTATTGAGCCTTTATTTTGAAGACTCAGTTCTGCTTCACAGAGACAACCACGTACCGGGCAGTAGGACTTGATAACGATCGGCCTGCTACCTGTGATACTAAGATATTGGTGTTGTGTGAAGGATGGCAGTAACACCAATTAAATGATAAAAATAGATCTGATGAAAATCCATGGGAATTGAAAATTTGAGAGATAAATTGTCAACCGATTTGATAAATCCAAAGATGACTTGATTGAAATAGAGGTAATTAGATTTTTCTTAATTTATCACCACGTTCTAACATTCATCATGTAAACAAATTGCCATTTATTGTTTAATGTGAGCAAGGTAGTTACCTGCACTCCTCATAGTGTAAAAGAAATGTTTTAAGTTCTCCACAATTTATTACTATTGTTATTAAGAAATAGGGTTCTGAATTTAATCTACACTCATTTTGGTGGTTGAACCCACAATGATCACTGCAAAAATGTGTTCACAGTTACAATTAACTAGAAAAATATAAGGGGGCTGCAGAGAACAGCGACTCTTACTTTGAAGAGTTCAACAAGAGTTTATTTGAGGTTTACAAGTAAGAGCATAATTATCATCTAAATTGACGCCCATTAAGATATCTTAATGATAAAAAATAGATGGTTTACTCTGCTTGTGTATGTGTGTGTGTGTGTGTGTGTGTGTGTGTGTGTGTGTGTGTGAGAGAGAGAGAGAGAGAGATAGAGAGAGAGAGAGTGAGAGAGAGCGAGAGAGAGAGAGAGAGAGAGAGAGATATTGATGCTTATGTACTATTGAATAGTTTATGCTTTCCAACCATCTCTGTATAGTTTGAGTGTATAAACTGTTGTTTCTTTGTGTTTTAATACATTTTGTACTTTTGCTAGTTTCTGATAGACAGCCGTGTCGCTGAATTCAGCTGTGGGAGGTAATCCTACTTTCAGGGTAGTTCATTGTGATACAGTGATACAGAGCTGTGCTATGCACCACCGTCACCATCTTTGCGTCATAAGAAGCCGTCTGGCAGGAAACGAGGCCTTCAGCATCCCCCTGCACTGCTCTCAGCTGGCAGCATGACAGTGAGATGCCCCCCCGTCTGACGATTTCCCGATCAGTCGGCGTACAACACTCGAAGAGTAAATCTGCTCTTATTGCCATAGTCCCAGCCTCTTGTATTAGGATAATAACATAAAAGCCAAGTTGCCCAGACAGTGCAATAAAAGCAGCTTTACGTAAATGGCAGCTAGGCACTCAGCAGCTTACCGTCACAATAGAGCAGGGGCTCACCGGGGGTTTTGTTCACAACAGTCACAGACACCAACAACAATGTTTCCTCATCTTCAGAGGGGGTTAGCTCAACAGCAGAGGGAAGAAAAGACCTCATTCAAAAGAGCCAAATGTACCTGACTCACTGCTGCTGGGAATGAAGCTCCTCAATCTCCACCCGCCATCAGACACTAACAGCGACCGGAGGACTTCTAAACAGCCTCCTTGCGACTTTAATAATTGTTTATTTCAGCGAACAACAATTCTGAGCGATCAAACGGAAGCACGCAGATAATACTTGGCACTTGGCTGAGATGGAGGAGTGTTGAAGTGTCGAAGAGAATAACACTCCACTACCCAGGTTAACCCAATGAAGCTAAAAGATTTGTACTGCTGCCAGGGAGTCGTGAGTGGTGAAGAAGGATGCTGTTCTTTTCATCCTCCTTGTCTCTATCATATCTCTCTCAATTTCATTTCAGTCTCTATATTCGCCTGGCTGTTTACCAAAGCAGTAAACAAAATGTAAATTGTTCAAATCAAACAGCAGTTGATACAATCCTCCCTACTGATGATTCAAATGTGTACGACACCATTCAACATAAACATTGTTTGTGTGCATGTCTCGCTCTCTCTATCATAACCTTATTGTAACACACAGGTTTATTCACACACATGCTCGATGCATTCATCCTGATGCAGTCGTGCTTGAAAGTTTGTGATCCCCTTGTTCAATTATATAATTTGACCATGCAGGTGTGACCCAGGTTTAATACTGAATTTTAATATATTATCAAAATTATAAAATATTAAATTAACATGTAAAAGAAATAATTGGCCTCTAAGGAAGAAAAAAAAAACACACAGTAAAAAACACTATTTTGCTATTGGTGCATCTCGTAATTAAACATATGTCCAAGATTCCTGCACCTGTCGGGAGGCGACGGAAGAGGCAACACCTTTAGATGACAACAGAAGCGAATAAAGCTGCTAGAAGTTGTTAAAATGGCGAAAACGTTGAGGTGTGATTTTCCATCAGAAGCTTCCGTGAAAAATTGGTGAGTCAAATATATAATTTTTTTTTTCAATTTAAAGTTTTATTATTTTCAAAAATATTTAGACATACACACAAAACATACACAACCATTATAACACAATGACAAAAATAAATAAATACATTAATAAGACTATGCCATTTCCCTGGGTTTTGAGCCATAGCCCCATTTTAAAGGATATCTAGTGTTGAAAGCTAAATAATACTTTTAAAGATCTGGAAGGCCCAGCCCCCTGTTATGTCTGTCTATATGCATTTATGCATACGATTAACCCTGGGTTTATTTCTTACATTTCCTGACAATTGTATTTATCTCTTTAAAGAAGCTCTTATCTATGGGGAGAGGGATTGCAGAAATAAGAAAGTCAGCCTGGGCAACGCCTTCATTTTTATTGTATCAGTACGCCCCCATAATGAAATAGGGAGGGATTTCCATCTCTCTAGGTAATTTTTAATATCTACTGAGAGTTTTTTTTATATAAAATGGGGCAATACCATGTATATCAGTTTTAAGAATTACGCCTAGATATCTGAAGGGCACGTTTCCCATGAGGGCTCTAGTGCAATGTACATTCAATGGTAAGGCTTCAGACATTTCCCAATTGACCTTGTATCCCAATAAAGTTCCAAAATAATCAATGGTCTCTAGAGTCTCCTTTAGGGAATCTTGTGAATTGGTCACTGTGAGCAAGATATCATCTGCTCACAGTGTGTGATATCATCACCATGTATATTTGGGCTGCCCTTGATCAGTACTGCCAATAAAACTTTTCTGTGCCCAGCTTTGAAAGATGGGCACAATATTCTACAACGTTTACCCGGCCCGTTGATCCCACCTACATCCCACGCTGTGACAGCAACCTTTTTCAACAATGATTTATCAGCCTGTGGCATAATTTTCCTTTCTGAAAGCTCCCCTCTAAATAGTGTAAACAAATACAAAAATAGTCCTCTTTGTACAAACTACAACAAGAACCAACCGGTTCCGACAAAAAAGCAAAAAGGTTTTGTAGGCCCGTAGATGTCACCATGAAGCAAATGACACAAGAAAGTGTTACCCAAAGCTACTCACCATTGCCCAAAGGCAACAGTATGGCTCTGTTATTTTATGAATTCATACGTATAAAAATAAATGTAGGAGACATTTAAGTCATTGTCACTTAGAATAAATTTGAAATTTGAAAATATTTCTCTTTTTGTTAACAGTTTCTATATGAGACCAAATCCTAGACTTTCAGGCTCCCCTTGTAGATGCCACCATACAAACTGCTAGAACAAACAAAGATGGTAAAATCTATTTTTGCTTTCTTTGAACTCTTGTGTAGGCCACAGACGAATACGAGGACGTATTCACTGAGGGGATCAAAGTTGGCATTGTGATGGTGAAAGAAGGAGAAGACATCATTGACGTGTCAGCGGTCCTTGAGGAAGCAGTGATCCTGAACAGTCTGATCTGAACAGACAAACCATGTAACCCTGAACTCCGATGGCTCATCTCACGTGCATCAGCTTTAAAAAGTAGACGTTTTTGATTTAAGTTCATATTTTTATGTTTTGCACTTTATTAAATGAGTGGACTAACTCAAATATTTTAGAATTTTTACTTTTTCAAACTACCAATTGAAAACATTACAAAGTGTTGAAGCATTCAGTATTCACGGTAGTTCAGTCCTAGTCCTTCTGTTGTCGTTTATATTCAGATATTGAGTGGTATCTGAACAGTGATGTTTCCATTTATTTTTTGTATTTTAGTATTTTCAGTTGTATGGTGACAGGTGATATTGAGCACATGTGCAGTTGAAGACATTCATTCTTTTAAAATAGCAAATTGTCACATTAATACTTCCAATGTTTTAAGTTTTAAGTAAATTTTATGCAGGAGGTTGAGCAAGTCTTGAGTAAGACTGACAAAATGTGTGCGCCAATAAATGTTAAACTGGTTGGATGTAAATGTTTCTCTTACTTATTTTCTCTGACTTATACACTTAATTTGTAAGTTTGTATTTTGTTTCTTAAATTAAAATTATTTTAATTAGGTTTTGCTAAGCATGATTTTAAATGATTCGGTCAAGTAGCCAATCTGAAATAGATTTTGAAGTTTAAACAACTGAAAATGGAGTTAAATGAATGTACAAATTGAAATCAAATGGACTAAGACAAACTTAACACAACAGGCCACATCAGTTGTGTTCATAAATTAATTTAATTCAAATGAACCTTTTTAAGACCTTTTTAAATTAAGCTGAAATAGATTTGAACTACCCTAAGCAGTCCAATCAATTAACAAATCTAAAATCAACCAAACTCAAACAAATGTTTACACAAGGGATATTTAATCAAGATAACATTTGGTGACGTTAGAAGAACAAATTGTCAGAAAAGTTTGAGTCCATCTTACTTACAAATATCATGTAATTTCTATAATAGCCATAAGATAGTTGATATTTTCCAATTAGACCACCATTCAGGGTTCATACAGTACATGGATCAAATACCAGGAAGCCAGTACTGTACCACATTCAATAAAGCAGAAATTGACACTCCTACATATATTTCCTGTGTTCTAATGTGAATTTGTATTTTTTTTCCCCCCAATGTTGACATTGCTTTGTTTCTCAGGTCTCAAGTTACCCTCTCAAGCCAGTGCTCGTCAAGCCCATTTGATAACATGACAGGAACTTAACATAGGAAAGAAAAAACACTAATCGTTCTACAAAACTGTGTTCTGTTGATATCGGAGCATGAATCTACTTCCTGGATGCAAGCTTGTGCACGTTTTGGCGAGAGCGAGCATGTTCAACATGTGAGCACGAGTAATCCCACGTTACGGTGGTCACCAATGTTGGTGTAACACCGGTAACCCAAGTTTATGAATGAGAAAACATGATACTGTGATTGCCCTTAATATCAGGTTAAATCTGGTGGTGTGTTATATGAACCTGGCCCATTATGTCTTAAATGTATTTGACTGGTGTGGATAGTGTTCTTTTCTTTGCAGGCTTCATTCTGTTTCCTGTAACCAGAGTTGATGTGATTTACCAAAAAGGACATTCTCCCAGAAGGATTTTGGCTTGTTGAGGTGTGTTTTGCCAAACTCCAGCCAGGCTTTCTTGAGTCTCTCTCTCAGCAGTGGGGTCCTCCAGGGTCTCCTACCATAGAAGCCTTTTCCATTGAGTTGTCAACAGATAGCAGTGAGTTGAAACTGTTGTCCCTTGTGTCTGAAGGTCAGCTTGAATCTGTTTTGCAGTTGTCCGAGGGTCTTTCTCCACCATTCAATTATTACAATTCAATTCTTCACTGCAATCTTTATCTACTTTTCTCTTGCGGCCACGTCCACGGAGGTTGGCTACAGTACCATGGGCCTTAAACTTCTTGATAATATTGCGCAGGGTTGACACAAGGACATCAAGGTCTCTGGAGATGGTTCATGCTTCCATCTGACCTCAGATATTCTCTGTTTTTCTTTCTTTTCTCCATGCTCCAGTGCAGTACACAGACACAAAACAGAATGAGTACCTTTCTCCATTCAAACTGGTTGAATGAGTGATTATTGGATTGCTGTGACTCACCACAGGTGATTTCAATTACTAATTAAAGCAGAATCACCTGCTTGAAATCCAATTATTTCTCAGAACCTCTGAAAGGTGTCAATCATATTGTCCAGGCCATTTTAGTATTTCTGTGTGGAATAATAATGGAATAGTGAAATGGGCTAGATACTTGTTTCAGCTTTTGTTATATATATGTGTGTTTTATTGAAAGACGTAGTACAACAAGATACAAATTGGGTGACATACCAAGTTCCATCAGGGCAGGTGGATCTGTCTAAGGGGATCAGCTGCTCGGTGTTGCTGCGCAGCCTCAACCTGTGACAACCCCGGATGGCCGAAGATCTCCTGCTTCACCATCCTGTAGTCGAGGGCTTCTTCTCCCAAGAGCGAGTAGTAGGCTCATTGTGCCTCAACACAGAGGAACAGTGCGAGGACAGAAGCCCACTCCCAGGGGTCGAAGGATATGCTTCCACATCATCCTGCTCATTCATCTTGGAGCTGGTACAGTTACCACGGTTACCACCCACAGCCACAGAATGCAATGCAGAATTTAGGGTGCAGCTTTATCAATGTAAAAGGAAATACACCAGAAGCTGTGGACAGTGTAACTACCCACTACTAAAGCTACACCACCACATAATAAACTACAGTTCTTATCTTCCAACTGGTGTCCTTTATTTTCAGCTGTTACGATGTCGGCTTCTGTCATCCCAGACCAATATGGAGATCAAACCGTCTCAACAGAGATTTGTATCTGTAACCCATCATTTGAAAATATGTGAGCTGACTTGTAAATATACAGCAACATTTGTGAATGAATAAATAAATGCCTTTATTTTTCCACAGACATATCATGATTTGACCACAAACACTAAGATTTTTTCCAATACATTTTTCAAATGATGGGTTACAGATACAAATCATTATTTGTGCATGGTGTTTTAGGCACGAGTCGTGTGATATCTGTCTCCCTGTGAGGCTGTTTTACCTTCATACATGAATCCCTAGCTCCCAAAGTAAACTAGTGGTGGATGCTGCACAATTCACTTTATCTACGCTTCCTGCTATCATACAGGCACAGAGAGCTCAGCAAGTAAACAGACCACTGGACTGTGTTGGACTACAATAACATAACTCAGCAAATACAAATCTGACTATATAATGTCATTATCCGATCATGCTTGTCAACTGGAACAGCATTTCTAGCACAGTTGAAAAAGCTCCCATCACCTCCTGAATCAAAATTGAAAATGCCACATGACTAATACAAATACAATACAATACAATACAATACAAATAGCTGAATAAAGTAGAAAAAGTAAAATATAGACAGTATAATACAAAATAAAAGGTGAAAGGAGGATGTAGGAGTTGGTGGTACAAATGTATTTTACCAGGAAAAGAAGAATAAACAAGAAAAACTTTAAACATGTCAATCCCCTCTCGGCCAATCGGCCAATCGGTATCAAATACGTCACCTTGTTTTGACATGTAATTGTAGCGCCCCCTTTGGACCAATCGGACCAATTTTCAAAATGCCAGAAGACAGTGGTGAGATGCATCATTTGTCAAAATCCAATCAGCGCTGTCTGAGGTATCAGAGATATCGCATGTGACAGATTTCATTGTTGGGGACAAAAACTAAAAAAGAAAAACACAGTTAAGATAAATAAGGAATAAGAGTCGTGGTCTCCACTGACGACCTCCAGATATTGGTTCAGAAACCAATTATCAGAAAACCATACCACAAACACACTGATGACCACGGCTGGTAACGCTGGATGGAATTGGAGGCCTGAGGAGCTGTGAATTGAACAACATGGGAGTCCCAGAGCTTTGCGCCAGGCATCAGAACAAAGTCAATGAGAAAACAGTGAGGCCAATATTAGTTTTATTTTTTTAAGACCGTTAGCTCCTCCGACGGTAATCCTGGTAATCACAGCCAATTGGTTCTTAAAGCTCTGGGGATCGAGAGAGAAACAAGTGACTGCTACTATTTCTACAGCATTTCCGTCTATAGGCTGATGAGCCCTGCAGCACATTATCTTCCCTTTGTAATAGTATACTTGTTACCAGTGACTGCACTGTCTTCAACTCTTACCACCCTGGATGTAAAATATTGTTCAAGGTCAGTGAGCTTTCTCTAAGAGCTGAAAAATAAATAGGGATGAGGATCGTAACAGCAGCCTGTGGATCATCTGACTGAGCTAAAGGACACAGTAGCAGCTCTGGAATAAGAAAAGTGCTGGTGTGCCTTTGAGACTTTGAGAGAAAGAAGGTGTGTGTGTGTGTGTGTATGTGTGTGTGTGTGTTAGGATTAGAAAGATCTATCGGCTTTTAGATAAGATTGGGACTTTTATTAAAAACTGGATCTGGCCAGTCAATATTGTCCTCCGATATGATGGAGGTTTTACTCCACACCTTCACTAAAACCAGCCTCACCAGAAACATCCTTCACTGTTGCTATTGGTGATGTTCCTTGCATTCCTGGTCCATTTTGTTGTTTGGTGTATTTTTCATATTCCTGTGGATAAGTAGGTTAATGTAGACGACAGTGCAACTACAATGTTTGATATGAGAAAAATCTAAACGATCTAAAACATCAACGGTAATCATCAGGTTTTGGTGTCAGCTCCTCAGAATCAAGACCGAGGGCTTCTTTCTAGAGTGACGTTCAACAATCATACTGGAGAAATCCATCAGAGGAGAGGAGAGGGACCAATTTCTCCACCAACAGTAGCTAAGATAGACCATAATGTAATGCAGCTACAAACCATGTTGAGTTTTGAGTGAAGGGTTCTTGACTGGAAACTCCCGTTCTCCTGCCGTTCTCATATTTGCTGTATCCACCAAATGCAATGCAATGAATGCAACAAGTGGAGGCAAGTTCTCCGAGGGATGCTGAAAGGCAATCTGGCAAACATTGGAAAATCTCTAACTGAGGTAGACGAGACAGGCCGCGGGAAGGTAGGTACAAACAAAAAGCTAAATTACAAAACTTCATTCCAAAATAACTCCTGGAATGGATGATATGTACCGGCGTAAGAGGATCCCAGAGTGGAGCTGCTAGCCCAGCTAAAAGAATTTCACGAGTGTTTCGGTGTCTGGTGCTGTTTCATTGGTTTTCCACCTAGAGTAAATTTCTTTTTTTTGGGGGGGGGGGGGGCTGAATCCTTGCAGCTTTTTTTTGGGCATGAAAATGGTCAAACTTGAAGATACTGCATATCGGAATATCAGTTTCGGCCTTCTAAAACCATCAGTCAAACCCAAAGTGTGTATTTGTGTGTGTTCAATAAGAAACCATGCCCACAGCTGAATTATTGTCTTCACGAAAAGGAGACAATGAGAAGAGCAGGACAACATGACATTTTTAGATATTCCTGTTCCCGTCCATGCATGCCTGCTTCAGGTGAGACCAAACTCTGAGACCCTGTGAATTCACGGTGCTGCCACCTTATACTCCCTGCACATATGGAATCAGGTTTGTGCCAATAAAACATCTTAAAAATCAAACAAAAATAAGAATTTGAGAGAGAGTAAAATTCACCGAAGCAAAAAAAGTGTCATCTCAAAAGTAAAACTTAATTATTTTTTTTTGCTTGTTTTATTCTCTCTCAAATTCTTATTTTTGTTTGATTTTTAAGAAGTTTTGTTTGATTATATTGGCACAAACCCGATTCCATATCCACCATATTCAGGCCGTCTTCAGAGGCCCTGTGTTCAGAGAGGTCACATCACGCTGTTAATAAGGAGCACATGATGAGAATAAGAAGGAAGCAAGGACCTAGGTGGAAAACACCAGCGTTGAGCTCGTGTGTCTGCCTCCAGGTGAACAGGCGGCGGTGGTGACGGGCTCGCTGGAATGTTTTTTTTCCTTTCTGTGGTTTGAATGTTGTTGCCAGTGTGTTTGGAGAAGATTCACAGCGGTGCGGTTTAAGATAGACCTGTCAGCATGGAGACACACAAACACACCGCAGACAACCATGCAGCCATGCTCTGGCAACCACAATGTACCATCCACACACACACACACACACCAGAGGAAGAACATTTCACTGACTTATGGTAGAACGTCTCCGTGATGGTTTCAGAGCCTGAGACAAAGTGCTGTAAAAGACCAGATGCCATTTGAACGCCATTTCCAACACTCGAGAGTCGGGACTCTTTGAAAATAAACACCATCTTCGCTGTTATCAGCTAATGACGATCACGCTTGATAGGTCAAGTGGAGGCAGACAACAGCAGCATGCAGATGGAGGCTGAAGACGCACCTGAGAATGAAACGCTGCTCATTGGTTTCTATCCGCACCTATCTCACCTCGCCTGCCAGTCCATCACAAACGCTTCAGAGCTTAGCAAATGTCAGACGGGAATTTAAGAGGCTAATCAGAGTGCATGTGTCAGGAAGGAATGTAGGAAACTATTTCATTTCAAATTGCCTGCGCATTTATTCAAGACCTGCTATTTAAAAAAAAAAAAAGGTGTTGAACTGCCAAGCAGAAGTGATGCTACTGAGCTGCCAGTTGCCAGTTTGCCGGAGATAAATACTGAGGTTTTGCATTCCACACATACTAAGACAGGTCTCAGAACAGTTGTCAAAGCTTATATGTAGTCAAACTTGGGCTAACACGGGCAGCTAAAGGGTACAGGACATTGATAACAACAACCACGGTTCCAGTGAACATCTCTGGATACCCTTAGGTGTAGAGAAACCCGATGGTCTCGTTATGAAAAGTTGGACATGTGATTGTTTGACTGTCGAGGAACGGGACTATAACACCGGATGACTGCAGCACCATGATCATAGAGGCCTGATGCTGGTGAGACAGAGAAGAACAGGATTCCCACACCAACATTGATAGAATGCTATCGGCTATCAAGGACGTTCAGACAGATATGAGGCTTGAGAAAGCATTTCACGGCGAAGACCTTTTGGAGGCAGACGGTCTGGAATGCAGAAGCCGACGTAACCGTTTATGAATCGCAGGCATACTTGAACAACCTCACAGAGCTTGTGGACATCGATAGGAACTCAGATTGACTCATGATTCGTTGGCATCACTTGTCTTTTTGTTTCTCTTTGCATGAGGAGACAGAATCAGAGGACACGGCACATCAAGGTAACTCATTGGTTCATTGGTTTCCACAAAATTATGTTTTATGTTATCCACGATAAGCGTGTTTTTTTTTTGGGCCTTTATTTGACAGTCAGTAGAGACAGGAAAGATCAGGTGAGAGAGGAGGGATGACATGCGACATAGGTCCCAGGCCGGATTCGAACCCATATTACTCTATGTAGTAAGAGTGACAGGTTCCCTTCCCCATGTTGGTTCCTTGGCTGAGCATGGTTCTTTGTTTATAGAATATGAAAAAAAAGGCTGCATTCCATTTTATCTAAGATTTGAGATTGGCACACAAACCAGACTAGACACTTCTTGTTCCTCTCCGTTTTGTTTACTTGTAGACCAACGGGACAGTTTTCACCTTGGGACTCAAGATGAAACTATATATAGGTGGGCTGTATTTTTTTGCTGCTCATTTTTTCCTCTCACTTCCCACGTTATGTTTCTTATCCTTCATCTTTGGAAGAACTTTCTCTGAAAATGGGACCAAATGTTCAGGGTCCACTCTGGATCCGGTAAAAGATAGGTCCTCTGGGTTAGATAAGGAAGGAAAACAATACATTACTTCAAAAGGGAATTGAATTTATAGATGCAAGACAGTTTTCGTGTTACTCTAGTACTCACCAAACACGGACTATTGTTTAGTCTCTGCTGAGCTTAACCCAGAAGCCCAGGGCTGAATCAATTATGAAAAATTGTTGATGTGGATTTTTTGTTGTCAATGTGTCGTATCAGTTATAAATAAAGTAAATAAAGCACAAGTGAAACAAATGACTGAAGTGTCATTTGCAATTTTGTTACTCTGCTTTGACTTGATATGGACTTTTATTTTGTTGTTAGAGTGCTAATGTTGGATGGAGACTAGTTTCAAGATCTTTATATAGATAGCGGTATATGTTTAAACAGTAAGGTAGTAAGGTAATTTGTTGTTTATTGAAAATAATTGTTAGTCAATTAATGGATCACCAAAATATTTGTTGTTGCAGCTTCTCTGGTCTACGCAGAATCAAAGCTGGTGCATGTCTTTAACACCACCCAGACCTCTGCTGCTATTAGATGGGAGGCTTTCAAAGCATTCATCAGAGGCCAAGTATGTAGCAAGCTCGCTACATAAAGTTTGACTCAACCCTCTCGATGTCCTGTCGAACTCACTCTCCCCCACACAGACACTCACACAGGTTAAGGGCCCGGCTGCAATCGGCCTTAATTGGCTGGTGATGGATACAGGAAGAATCAGCCCACTGGCTCAGTTCTCTCCTGCATCCAGCCTACGCCCTACCACCCTACCCCCTCACCCCCCAGTCTGCCACAAAGTTGAAAAAAAAAAAAAAGCATGTACAGGAAAAAATTAGAAGTCTTTGATATACAGTTGAGTTGCAATACCGTTTCCACATCACCTCTCGTTTTGGCTTTGAGGAGGAATCAAGATAGGAACAAGAAATCACAGAATATCTCTTTTCGCAGATGATGCAATCTTGTTCTGTCGAAACCTGCTCTGCTGGAGCCTATCAACCTTTTAGGGAAATTATCTGCCTCAAAATCTTCAATCATGTTACTCAACAAGGGAGAGCAGGACACCCAACCACCTCTGTTTATCTCTATCATCGATAGGATAAACATATTAACAATGAATACATCACCAACATTTCTGTGTTTATTTCAAAGTATTCGGCACGACGATGCAAGTTATGTTAAAAAATGAAGACAATCTTTACTGACTTCAACTGGAAGAATAGGCGTCCTAAAGCCTTTGACGGGACAAGTTTTCAGGAGTAATTGTTATCACAGGATGTCTGTCATGTTCACGACCAATTCGCAGAAGTTCCATGTGTCACGCGTAGTTCCAACCAGGAAGACGCCTTCCTGCAGGAAATGACAAAATATTCTCCAAGAATCTCAGGGATTTCTATCCATAAAAGTTACAGGTATGGCAGATTTGGTCGGGACTAAAACCACTGAGATGCTCGGTAATTATTACCCTGGCTCCCCCTGTAAAACCAATCCCATCTGAATATAATCAAAGTTTGATGTACCAAGGAAGCACTTCTATAAAATATTTAGTTCCAATTTTGTATTTCCTCCAAACAAAAGACATGAGCAAAAACTAGCTTAGTCGCTAAAAACTGCAATGGCAGAGTTGAGTTCATCACTAACTGGATTCATCTGGTTCTGTTGAAACTCTGGATCAAAACTGAATGCTTGGAGGGCCAGACCTGTCTGAGGAGATTTCAGTTGAGGACCGGGGTGAAGCATGTGCTGAAGCTCAATAACAATCAGTTACTACTACTTTGAAGCTGTCCCAGTATAACTGGTAGATGTGTACTCACCTGACTCCTGTCACATTAGACTCAAAATATACCTGACTGGTGCTTTAAATTAATTGAACGAGAAGGGACTTTTATGCACGGCATATGAGAGAGTGATAAAATGAACTGAATGAATGAATGCTGTTTTGGCAGAGAGATTGTCTTCCCATGAATCCAGGTTCTTATTTTAGGGTTATACCCTCTTGACCACTTGACACTTTATTACTGCTTTTCTGTCTGTTCTCCATTAATATTATGTTATCTCAAAGTGATGTAACGTTATGAAAGGCAATACAGAAGAAGCATTTGACCACTACGTAGATACAACCGGTCAGAATAGATCCATCAACCAAGTTGCTTGCAGTGTGAATGCATGGTCGTTCTTATCCTGGGCTCTGATGGAAAACCTTCAGTGTCCCGTGGTCCAACTCCTGCTTCAGAGGCTTTTCCACATTGCTAAGAAAAGCATTATGGGGGAAACACCAAATACTATCTGGCTTGAAAAGGGTCAAAAACCCATATAAACCTACTGTGGGCAGCTCCAAAACTCACTCGCTCCAAAAACTGTCTGAAGAACTAAAGACTAAAACAAGTCTTTGAACAAACGCCACATAACCAATAAGAATTTATTGTCACAAGCACAATTTGTTACACAAAAATAATGGTCACATTTACACAATTTATACAGGTCTAGAACTCAATGTACAATTAACAGACTAACTAAATACCGATAGTTAAATATGTACTCACATTGCACACAATATCATTAAAACCTACACAAAAAACCATGAACTGTGTGAAAGTAACACGAGTCGACATAAAAATCACATTATTTACAAAAACATCAATTTTGAGATTTTTTTAGCAAAAGGACTCCAACGTCAGTTCAAGATTCTCCCGTCGGTCTTGCCAGAGACACATTATACAATCTATCATGTAAAAGCTCCCCCGCTATAAAGTATTATTCAGTCTCTGTTATTAGTCGAAAAGATTATAAAGTAATAAAGTCAAGTAGCGAGAGCTGAAGAACACCGAATACACGAGTAAATACTGCGCATCGCTTGAACGGTATGGCGATTTTTCCCTTTTTAAGCAGGCTGGTGAGATTAGCGGTTAGCTTGTATGAAGTGCACTTTAAGCCTTAGCTTAGCGACTGTCTGCAATGAAGTTTTCTTTTTTTTGTTTTTTGTTTAATTTATACACAGAATCCTTCTATACTCGCGTCAGGATTTTCTCTAAGGTTATGGACATCACTACATATAGTTAGAATTTACACAATAAGCTTCATGAAGTGACTGAGGAGAGCAGCAGGTATTGATTGGCGTCTCGTTCCCTGGTACCGTTTGGCAGAGTAGCAAGTAGATCCACAAGGCGGGGGTGGAGGTGCACTCCCTGTGTGTGTCTATGTAAACAGATCGATAGTTTTGTTGACTCAAGCCCTCTCTGGACAGCATTAGTATTAACAAGGTAGCTCTGCTGATTGGTTACCTCAGGAGGTTTAGTGATTCCAGCTGAAATGACCCACTGGATTGTGAGTTACCTCTGATGTCCTGGGGTAACTGTAATCCCATCCAGAGCGACATCTGGTGTCTCGTGCAATTACCAATTTGCTTAACATCTGGATCACAAGGGCCACATAACCAGTGGTGGGGTGACATAGATAGGGGGCCACTTGAAGAGGGTTTGGCCTGTGTTTCTATACTGCGAGTGACGTTGTGTGATGTGTCCATTGAATCGCCCAGTAAATTATTTTATAGTCCAGATGGCTGAACTTTCCATTGTGCCTGGCCTGAGCTCTTCACGTGGGACTGATATTACTTGGGGACATGCAGTGCTTTGCAATAATTGCAGAGATCGTTGGTGGTTTTGGTTTTAATGTGTGTAATTTGTGAAGACAGAGGTCCCGTAATACTACTAATCCATGCACCAAACTCTTGGTAATTTCAGATGGAAATTGATTTTGCCACGCAATTTTCCTTCTTCCTCTTCTAGATTTCACAATTTCTATCTTCCTCCTATCCTGAAAAATGGAGGCAGTAGTGGAAGCTATAGGGGAAGGTTTCCAATACATACAAACTTCCAAGTTTTGCTTTGCTAAATCAGGAAATAACACCAGTAATATTGATCCCTTACCATACCAATGCTGTCCGGAGAAAGCTCAACTTGGGGTTCTTGTCTAAGCAGATTTAGTGCAGACCTTCACCTGCCACAGTGAAGAGCTTGAGGAAAGGATTGGTACATGCTGAACCATGTACATTCTGACAGAGGGATTCCCCTTTACAGCGACGAGGTATGTGTGTGTTAGAGATACATACTGCAGGCCTTGCTGCCCGAAGACAAGGTGATTGCGTGTTCGTGTGTGTGTGACGAGTGCACCCAGACATTCACCGTGCTGCATTGCACGTGTGCATTAATACATTAACTCTGTGTGTGTTTGTGTTCTTTAGAGCAATACAGAAAGAAAAGAGGATGAGAGCCATGAAAGATGAATGCACAGATCTGTCTATCTTCTTCCACCGCCGGTGGCGTCGGGGGCCAAGCGAGGGAGGGAGAGAGAGATGGAAACAGAGCGAGAGAGAGAGAGAGAGGGAGGTTTTTACTCAGAAAAGGGTGGGAACATGCCGAGGTCAGCGAAGTCCTCAATGTTGTAGTTGGCTGTTCCTTGGGTGGGATCTCCAGCCATGGGCAACATGTCCTGCAGAGAGAGAGAGAGACGGGGATTAGAGGTCAGGGGTCGCCCGAGGACACAGAGCCTTCATCAGCCACATCGTTGTATACACTGGTCAGCGGCCAGGACCCAGACAAGTCTCCGAGGCGCTGTGACAGGCGCTGTGCTTTCACTTGTCCAAGAGCAGCACAGTCTGTCTGAGAGGGGCTGAGAGTGTGTGTGTGTGTGTGTGTGTGTGTGTGTGTGTGTGTGTGTGTGTGTGTGTGTGTGTGTGTGTGCGTTACCTGGAAGACCTCTGTCTGGCTGGGGTTGGGGTGTGTGTGCTGTTCCCCGGCCTGCTGAGAGTGATGCTGGTTTTGCCACTGGGACCAGACCTCACTGGGACGGCCCTGGAACTGGGCTCCACTCTGACTGCTCTCCCCTGACACATCTGAACACACATTCAAACAATATGGCGTTATATGAAAAGTCACATAGTCCATGATACTACTACTAGAACTGCGTCCACTACCATTATCCTGTGTTTCAACAGGGAGTTTTATTATGGTTTATGATACTTGAATGTGTAAAACAATAATACAGGCGGCCATTATTGAGGCCAAACGCAAATAGATTAGAAATATTGGCAATTTGTCCTCAGCAACATTATAAAGCACAACCAAATGTGGAAATGGAAACCCACTGCACTGGATCTGAAGTTCGATTGCTGTTGCATCAAATGTTGAAGTGTGAACCTTCACTGTCAACTTTATTTATGAGACTTGGCCAAATGGTTATCACAACTCAGGCTGGTGAAATATGCTGGGTGTAAAATTTGGTAATGTCAACTTTGTAATAGTTACTGCAAGGTTGCCCTGATGGTGGCGCTATGGAACAAAACCATATGTGGTCCGACACTTTGAGGCCGAGCCCAAACATTAAGATTGATTGCTCTAGCTTTGAGCATATAAAGATTATGGCTCACTTCTGGTTTGCACATCTTCGTTGTCAACTTCGTTTGTGTGTCACAGTCAAACACTTTGTACTTTCATAAGTCTGTATAAAATCCTGTAATATAGGAAGGCCAAATACACAGTGTGCATTGTGGGAGAAATAGCAAAAGGTTTTGCATAAAACTCAAAATGTGGAAAAATATCAAGGCAGAAATAAAACCACGTGTCAGGAGTTGCTAAAGGTAGAGTTGCTTGTTATAGTGCCACCATCTGGCTGATCAGGGTCGTTTCCTTTTCTTTTTTGTACCTTTTGTCACTTTTGTAACTTTTGTAACAAAGCTGCAGTACCACATCCAGCCAGTAGGTGATGGTGCAGTAAGGCCTCTTTCCCCATAAACTGCCATTGTAAAATCAATAGCCTGTTTTTCCATGATTCATAGACGCTATTATTGGTACAGACCCACATAAATTCAACAATTGCTGTCACATTGGTCCTCAAGCTGGCTGTTGCCCAGACCATTAAAATACCCAGAATTCCCGCACTTAAACCACGGGCTGGACGTAGAAGAGTGCTTGCCACACAACATCTCATGGGAAATTAAGTCCCAATCAGACGGTATGAGATTATTCTATTGAAGATGACGGTCTTAGAAGCTGTACAGTTGATTGTATTGTCATTTCTGTTCTGCTGAGTCAGCAGAACAGCCTTTCCTCTTTGTAGCTGTTGGTTAATTGGTTGATATGATTCTTTTGTTGTGTTTATTCCACATTTCAAGTGATATTGTCGTCATTCTAGTTAAATGACTGCTCCAAGTTATACGAACACTGGTTTGTTATTCTCTTGCTTGATCATAAATCAGCTGGATCCTGACAGACAGAGAGATTTAGGCTGCTCATCATGGTGGAAACTAACAGCAGTGGAATTAAGGTTCTTTTTCAAGGTAGATCTGTCAACAACAAAGTAATACTGGTACCACACACATGCAGAACATGAATTTCACACTGTAGTATTAACAGTATTAAGGATGCTTCATTTACATTGTCATTAAGAGTTTAAAAACATTTTGAAGATTTTGATTTAAACCCTTGATGGAGCTTAACAGAACCTTAGGTACCAGTAGAGTTGTAGTGTCCCGCGATGCTGCTTCACAGGAGTTTCCACCCTGACAACACCACCATGGTGGGGGAAACACTGAGTACCTTAATGTATTTATTGTGGAATATTTTTGGCATGAAATTGGTAAAATATATGATGTGGCTTTTAAAAACCCACATTGTTCAAACGGGAATTTGCTAGCAGCCATATAAGAAAAGCTAGCATGACCGTGTGTACCACTTGCCAGCCTCTGTACATCACCTAGAACTGCTTCAGCCTACTGGGCTATCTCCTAAGGTACAGCCGTGGTATTGTGACAGCCGTAGTACAGGCACGACGGAACGTTAAGTACATCAACAAGTAAACAGCAACACACATAAGCTGAGTGGTTGGCAGGTACACAAAACCCCAGAGGGGTCCCTGAAGGCTCGGTGTTGGATGTCTTTACAGAGCTCTATTAAACTGTCACTACATACGTACCGTCACAACGACCTCAAGACGCTGACCTCGTGAAACTACATATCACGGTGGCGGGGGACCAAAGGTAGTTGTTTGTGAGTACAAAAGTTAAGGGAGTTGTTCTCCCATGTTGGCAGATGTGATCTGAAGTTGGTGAATCCCTTTCAGTGGAAGGGAATGAGTCCTTACTGTGGACAGGCAGACTGATATATCAATATATCAGGCCAATATTGGAGGATATTTTATTAAAAATCAGGTAACAGCCAGTCAGTGTAGTCACATCTGATATGATGGATGATCCAGTTTGTTTGATTACATGTTTATTGTAGAATTTATATACTACACTGGTTATGTATTGGAAGACCTGACTTTAATGGATCATCATGTATGAATCAATATGTTTCGTGATCATCATGCTGGGTTTCAAAGGAGCGTTTCAATGTCCGCTAGTCTAAATGCTCTCAGAGGCTTTTCCACCCTGACATGAATGAAAAGGTTGAAATTGTAAGATACTGAAGTTTGGCACCGGTCATCAAAAACCCATGTTGGTCCTATAAGACCTATAAAGGTACATGATCTGAACAACAGCAACAGTAACAACTTGCTTTATTCTTGCATCTCTCTTACACCGTCTTTCTCTCAAAAACGTGACAATGCAGAGCCGCAGTTATACTTCATTTACTGACCTCTCTACACAACACAACACACCACACACACACACACACACACACACACTCTCTCCAACGGCAGAGCAAAACAAAAGGTACTGGTTGTTATTTACTTCCATTCTTCATCTGCTGTCAGAGAGAAAGAGAGAGTGAGAGCAAGCAGCAAAAAAGAGCAGCAGATGGAGAAATGGGAGATGAAGGGAAAAAAGGGAGTAGAAAAACAGCAATAACAATCTATTTGGCTAATGTGTGTGTCCACTAAAAGGCCATCAGATGGCCGTTGCATGGGCCAGATTGTTCTCCCACATCCAAGTGGACCACAAACAGAAGGAGTCCTAAGGGGCAGCTCACTTCTAGCAGCTGGCTAATGTGCCACTGCTGATCAGACAGTAGAGAAACGCTAACAAGACACACTGTGAAACACCAGATACATGACAGGCCATTAACTAAGACACAACGCCTCCAGAACATCAGCCCCTTTTGCAGACTGAATACCAAATGGATCAACTGGGATTTTTATCAACAATGTACACAAAATACCAGAAACATTTAAAACACGTTTTCAAAGTTAAATACAGAAAACAGCTGATGAAGTGATTGGTTGGAACGAAAACCTTCATATTCCTGACCCTCCGTGGCACCATTGTCGATCCCGTCTGGTTAGTGTCATATTTTTTTTCCATTTCCTAAAATGGAAAATCTCATTTTCAGCAGATTTTGAGCTTCTCAGGTGTCGACCGGCGCCATTAAACCCTTCACACAACCCTATGGTGTAATATAAAACTACACACAGACATATTGGCATCCGATAGTCCTGGACTAGGACAGTTTATCATATTTGAAGTAAATTAAGTGACATTTCATTTTAACATAAATAATGCACAAAGTAAACACATTTGAGAGATGAGCTGAAGCACTCCTTCAAGTAAGAGTTCAAAGTATTATTGTTATTATTCTTTATGTGGATCACCATTAGCTGATGCCTCAGCGACCGCTAGTCTCCCTGGAGTCGGATTGGATTAAAATTTAGTTAAGACAAATTGGCTTGTGGTCCCAGACCCGGTCTACACCGATCTATTCACCCGCTGGTCCACTGAGGACATTGATCCAAATGGCCTGTATTAGATACACTGAACTATAACGGCCCAGGCTGACACTTAGGATTTTAAATTTGTCTGTAGTCTGTTCTGTTGCAATGCTACATTGATTTTTCCACTGAATCATTTTTGTTCACTTTGGCAGTTTGGGTATTGGTATTGAGTGATTTGTATTTAACTGTTTATATGCCCTTCAATTAGCTAGTAGCCTCTGTTAGCTTTAGCACTGTTAGCTTGTCTGCTTTAGCTAGCACAGAGAAAGGCCGACCACCTCAGCGTTTTCTAACTTCCGGAGTCAGAAGTTTCAATGTTGTCGGTACGCGGTCACAGTACCGCGTTGTTTACCAAGTCAATATTACCCTTGACATCGGTCAGTCTGCTTGCAACCAAATATTACATGTCAATCAACGTCAAACAATCTTACTCTACAAACAGCGGTGGACAGCTAGACCGGCCTTTAACCGTGCGATGCCGTTTCAGACGCAGAAGTTAGATTTATTTTTTATATATTACATTTGAATAGAAAAGGCTCTTGATCTAGAGGACCCAAGGTCCATAGTTCAGCACACACAACTTCAATTCAAAAGCCTTTTTCTAACAGAGACACTTGCCAGACGCAACCTTGCTGTGCTATTCATGGCACTTGCACAGGGATTGTCAGAATGAGCTGTTAACACTGCATGAGATGAGAAATAAGCTTTCAAGGCCATAGTGAATGACATTTTAAATGGTGGAAGGACCGAGATGTATGGGCACCGTGATGAGCGACCTCCCTATCCATGCAATTACCTCTGTACAAGAGTAACAATAAACCACTAGGCTGAGTGCTTGGACATGGTTTCCAGTGAATCAAATAAATATGGATGGCATCTCTGTCTCACTCAGGGCCTTAAAATACCAACTTCTCGCTTTGGGTTTGCATCAGTTTTGTATTGGGGGAGGAACAGGCAAAGCATATTAATAATAGCATAATAACAAACAACTAGTGGTGACGTCAAGAGTCTTCCTGAGCTCAACAGCAGCACAGTGAGGTGTTGATTCGGGAGCTGAAGCTACAGACGGTCCAGGTACAAGCTTTCAACTCTCAAGCAACAACATACAAACAATAAACAAAACAATAAATTGATTAAAATGACCTGAAATATGTCTTTGAGATGACTGTTCCCCTTCTCTGTGCCTTCCACATACGTTTATAAACAGTGAAAATTGATGAACCAATCGTAGATGGAGATAAGAGATTGGGAGATGGTCTTACCAAAAGCTGTGCTGCGGTTGGTCAGTCCTGAGTAGGCGTTGCCGCTGGGGGAGGAAGTGGCCGGGGACGACAGAGGGCTGTAGGAAGCCGGGTCAGCCTGGTAGCTGTGGCCAGAACCAATACCAAAAGGACTGGACTGGGCTTTACTGGACTGGAGGGCAGAGGTACTGGTTAGATATACAACATATCTGTTCTGGTACACATAAATATATAAGCTACCTACACTGTTTTACACATTTCAAGGTTTCACACCAGTGACCATACTTTTCAGAATTTAATTTGGGCACACAAGGTGAATCTACAGTGTCTCAACCAGGGGGGACGCCACACTCTTCTCGGTTGCTGCTGTTGGGAATTATATATTTGACCAAGGCAAGATTGTCTTGTCTCGGCAAGACACTAAAATACACTAAGGCCGTCTGCAGGCCTCTTCTACAATACAATACAGGCCTGTTGGTTGCCTTTGATCAATTGGAAATTAGCACAGGAGACATGGTGTTCACAGGTCTAGAGGAAGGTGAGACAGAACTACTTCCACTCTACTCAGTTAACATAGGGACGACAGACAGAGGCTGAGGGGGATGAAAGGGTCTATGTAAAATATCACATGGATGTCTGTATAAAGGAACTGTATCTGCTTGGTGTTCTTTAGATTATCCTCGAAGGCAGAGATGCTGCTGGATATTTCTCCCTTTCAGTGCTGAACTGTATTAAATACTCATTGAATCCTGAGACGTAGTTTGTTGCTGCTTTCTTCTTCCATTCATCACCACGACCAAGAAATAATTCCTAACGGATCCCCACATAATGATTTAAGCTGATAAAATAGATGGATTTAGTTTTTTGACATAAAAATCCAGGGGTGCAAACTGGTGATGGCCCAAAAAGGTGACATTTTTTTGCCTGAAAACGAAGAAAATGATCAATGCACGGCGCCCAGGCCCCTTCCTATGATGCATGCGACATTTTTCTATACGAGCTCTGTTCAAGTGACACATAAAAGCCTGTCAGTGATATTCAGACAAATATGTATAGACTGGACAGCCAACGCCGTCATCAAAATTGACCAGATGCTCTATGCCGTTCCTGTGTCTGAACACATTCACTCGCGCCCCGCGTGAAAAAATAGACCAGACGCCGAAACTATCGCTGTAGAGTGCGAGCCGGCCTACTGATCTGTTTTGAGGTAAAAACGTCAAATTTCGCTGTTCAAGTTTGCACCCCTGAAAATCTTATTTAGTGTAGCTTTAAGCTGCAGGTTAAAGTAACAGTTCTGATGCGAGTCAAGGTTATGGAAAAAATCCGACTCAGTGGAATGCCGTGACGAGTGTGTGTATACGTGCAGTTATCTGTGCGCTTTGCTGGGCCAGCAGAATGAAGACAGATGAGCCTGTTAGGAACCATATGCTCAACACACTCCGCTTAGCATGATTGTGGGCAACAACACACGGAGTCCATCCATTATCAGGCATCAGACATGGGAGTCTTGGGCACGGGCGCTCGCAGAGAGAAATGTACTTGGCAAACATGGCAACCAGGGACATGGTTCACTTCACGATGCAGAAGGCACTGATCCCAGTTCAGCACCAATCAACACTTATCTGAGAGGGTGTGTATGTGTGTGTTACCTGTCCAGAGAAGGGAGGTCTGTTGCCTGACCAGGCCACCTGACCCGGGTTGAGCTGTCTGGAGATCTGAGCTAGATTCTGATTGGACGAGCCTGACGGCTGGATGTCGTTCACCCCTGGGACGTGGATCACTGAGGAACTGAGTGCACACAAACACAAACGTGTTTAGTGTAAATATGAAGCACCTGTAGCATTTGTATTTCTATCAAATCAAAGGAGATAAACAACTTTTCATATTTGTCAGACACACACACAGACACACACACACCTGCAGGGCTGTCACCCATGTAGCTTTACTGCTTTGGACATTTTCATTACAGCTCTGCAGCTTATCAGACCCTCAGACTATACATGTGCTAATGACATTTTGAACTGGAACCAGCATACACACGTTCATGCACTTACAAACAGTCACACACACTCGGTTGTGTACCTGAAGCTTTTGCCAGAGTGTCCCTGCTGGAAAGGAGAGCTCTGGGAGTAGAGCTGCTGTCCTCCAGCTGTGGAGGAGGGAACCATCATCTTCTTATCCCCCGCTGCATCATCATCATCACAGATAGAGGGGAGAGACAGCATGTGAGGAGACCACCAAAGCAAAACCAAAGACTACTTCTCTACTGTCAGCACAAACGTTGCAGTGTGAGTGTGTCGTACAGCCAGAGATGCCGGTGTACATCTCCGCGAAGCGTGGGTCTCTCTCCTGGGAGAACAGGGCCTCTGTCTTGTCGATGTTCTTCCCCGCCTCGTGGACGCCGCCGCTAGCCACTGGCACCTTAGGGTGTTGGCGTTGGAGATGATTAGAGTACAGTCACACACACACACACACACACACACACACACACACACACACACACACACACACACACACACACACACACACACACACACACACACACACACACACACACACACACACACACACACACACACACACACACACACACACACACACACACACACACACACACACAACTAGCTGATCCAAGTATTTTCATGTGAATTATAATGTGTGGAAAGATGAATGGAACAAGACATTTTCAATAATTTTCTCAGGGTTAGTTTTGAGGCAGAAGTTATTTTCAATAACGGAATAATGTGATAAATAGCAATGGAAACGCATTTGGAAAATAATGACATAACGTCAACACCCTTTCCATTTTTCTCTTCAGTGTGTTTTCTGCTGCGGCTCTTCCATGTTCAGGAAGTCGACAAAAAGACATTTGCATTTTATTTTTTTTGCAACATTTCAAAAGTTTGCCTGAAACTCGCTTGGTAATTGGACAGAAACACAGCTATTGTAATTGCCTCAGTCATGGTAGAGCTGCAGCAGAAAGACATTTGAACTACTTGAGGGAGTCATCAGCCGTAAAAGCATCACCTGCAAGGTACGGGTCAGACACTCCTCTAGACTGTCCACTATCAAACTACATCATGTTTGTTCTTTATTGAGCAATATCTAATTGATACAGAAAGTAAAAGTTGTATTATTGTGAAAAGTTCACTATCAATTTTTACATTTCATAATCCTCTTCTCATATGTCAATGAATTCACGTGAGACGACTTCTGTAATTCTTCATCTATTAGTGTACTATTAGTGTACTATGACTGCTGCCATACAGTGATGCACGTGTTGTGTGATGATGTTTTAAGTCTTCTTCATAGATGATGAACAGAGATGAAGGCAGCTGAGCAACTAGAGAGCTGAAATCACATTCAAATAAACGTATTCTTCATTCATTGGGTCTGTATGTCATGGTGAGACGGTATACAATCACTTCTTGTTTTTTTTCAATGAAACTCTAAATGTTTCCATCTAGAATTAAGCCCAGATCTGGGACCAGCTCAGTGAAGCAGAGGGTTACCTGGGAAAGATCGTAGGCAGTCAGTCCATCTCTCTGGTGAACTTCCAGCTCTGCCTGCTGCTGCTGCTGGAGCTGCCTGCAAAACACAACACAGATACCATCAGCACCTCAACGTAGGGTTCAACCAGGGTGAGTTTCTGAAGGTTGATGTCAATATGTTTGGGCTGAAGCTGCCAATAGCTGATAGTTTGTGCCAATATTCAATATCTTCATTTTTCACCATTTTAATGCCAAATAAAAATCGATAAATGACAAGTATTCACCAGAATTTAGAGGGAGCAGGTAAGGTGTCATGCTAAAGGACACTCCACTGGAAACAACCTGCAGGGTGAAATCTGAACGGCATGCTCATGAAAGAAAGCAAGTGTAGCGAGCAAATTCCTAGAACTTTCTTTACGGAGAATACGGTGGCAATTTATTTGTTTGTTTCCCAAGAGCTGTTGTTATCAGCTCAAAATTTCCCTCCAATGTTCTCGCTCAGGTTATGGACCATTAGTAGCTTGGCAACGCAATACGCTCCAGAACTGCAGCCATTTGTGAGGATGGCTGCAGAAATTACGCCAATTCAGCCACTTATTTTGAAAAGCCTTGCAGTGATTGCCTTTTCTGAACACGAGGAACGTTTCTTTTCACTAATGAGATGCTCGGTTACTGTAATAGTGTTGGACTGCAACACTGCAAGAGGAAGGCAGTCTCAGCGAGGGCTTGAAGTGCATCTCAAAGTGTCCTCTTCATCCCCCCTTCATGAAAAAGTGGAGAGGTGGCCATCTGCTCACAACAGGCAGGAAATGAGAGAAAGACAGTCTTTTAGCCAGTTGGCTCTAATGGCCATCTCCGCCTCCACCGCTCCTATTTTTCTTCTTTTTGACTGACATATTCTTCCACTCCCAGTCGATACCAGACGCAGATAATTTTCAACATAAGACAGAGCGAGGGCGCCGGGGGAGGAAGGACAGGAGGAAGCAAGAGAAACAGACAGAGAGACTTGGAAGGAAAGTATTTGTTCATTCATTTCAACGTGTAGAGGTGTCCTGCTTGAGTGAGTAGGTAGAGCCTAAACCTGTGTGGCTCTTAATTTGGTTTCCTTGCTGCCAGAGAGGATTGAAGTCAAGCTCTGCTGGCGGGCCTAATGCCCTCAACTTGAGTCTTTTACAGTGCTGTTGCACGGGGCTGATCCGACAGGACCGAATCAAATGGGCCAGCAGAAGAAGACCACTCCAAAACCACCTCTTGTTTCCTGCCTCTTGCCCAACAATGAGAAGGACCTCATGGAGGCTCTGCAGATCTGACAAAAGGATGCTGCAGTTTGATACGTTTATTGAATAATTGATCAATACTGCAAGTTTTCCGAAGTGACAACTCCCCAGCGCACCGAGCGCCGCACACGACCATGACGAGAAATGGTTGTACAAATGAAACCTGTGACTTTATTTCTTCCTCTGCATGTCTGCCATGATGGGATTCGGCCTCATGCAAATGCACATTGTGTTTGGTGATTTGTTATTTCCGCTCCAGCACCCTTGGCTAAGTGCTATCTGCATTTTGTGAACCATGGAGATGAAGAATGGCTTCATCAGGGGCTCCACAGTTCACATGATGGCTGTACCACTGCTGGAATGGTAATGGTGCTTGTGTGTTAGTGTGTGTATGTGTGTGTTAGTGTGTGTGTGTTAGTGTGTGTGTGTGTGTGTGTGTGTGTGTGTGTGTGTGTGTGTGTATGTGTGTGTGTGTGGGCCATTCCACCCAGATGGTTCAAAACTTTACTCTACTTCCCCCAAACTTTGACCACATATGGTGCCACATATGTAAGACATACATACAGTTGAATTTCATGTTATATTTTCAGAATCTTTTGGAATCACTAATGAAACATTCACGTTCAAACATTCATTAAATTAATTTCAATATCTAATAAATACGACTGATCAAAATCGAACTGCAATCTTTCTTTGAAATTTGAATGCATTGAATGCAATGATTGATGAAATTACACTTAGAAGTATTTATATATATTTATCTCTGAATTTGTGACAAAACAGGTGTTTGGTAGCAACTGCACTCACTTGCACTCACTCACACTTGCAGGATGGCATCATATTCTTCTATATTAAATATATTTTAAAGGTTAGTTTTCCTCAGCCTCTCTTTGTGATCTGCATGTTTGCAGTACATCATTTCATCACATTTGTAAAGTTACTGGAGTGGATACCTTAATTCTGTTCATTTTCTTGAATGAATGAAAAAATGTTCCATTTGTTTTGGTAGTGACTAGCATGCACTAGCAAACATAGCTGTGGGCACAAAAATACTATATTCTGCTTAAAAAAACAAAACTTTTTATTTCATCAGAGAAACGATGCGTTTGTTAATGACAGCTCTAAAAGCCACACACTGATTTTTAGATGTGGGAACAAATGTTGGGATATAACTACTCACCATGTGGCCCAGTTGGAAAGAGATGCAGTCTCACTTCTTGGTCAAAATGATAGTGATGAGACTAAAATCAGGCTCAGCGTGATTTGATAGTAACATGAAAGTCGAGTACAGCTCTAATAAAAAAAAGAATGTAAAAAAAATAAATAGGCAAAGCTGTTTTAAGTATTACTTTTCCTCGGGGGTATCCGGGGTAGGGACAACCAAGTAGGATGTAAATGCTGATTTGTACCATCTCAAGCTAGCGAGGGCAGTGGGGCATGAAGCCACAGCAGTGAATTACAGGATGTTTGGCTCCCTGGCTCCATCTACTCCGTTCTCCACAGCCTCTTCCTCAACATAACAGAGAAAAATGGCCTGGTGCTTTGCTTCTGAAAAGGCTCGCTTCATGGTCGAAGATGGCAGGACCATTTTGCCAGTTGGTGCTGCACATGGCGGTTTGGCCCGTGGTCAGCTGTCACACAGAGATGTGGAAGAAGCACTGGACACATCGACAGAGCACCGAGCAACCCATCAAATGAACAGCTAGCCACTTACAGCTGAACTGATGGCATTGGCTTGGTGCATTCTGGGGGGAAATGGGCCCATTTGGCTACCTGCTCTGATTCTATTGACTAGAAAGCAGAATGGAAAAGCAGAAATTTGCCATGGCAGAACTTCATCGACAGTGCTCTCATAGATGGTCACAGTAGCAATTGTAGCAGCAACAGGGATTAAATCCAAATCAAGATTGGTTGTCACGGCACCAGGGGGAAAAAAACAAGCTTACTTAGAGATAACTAAGAAAATTTAGACTCGGGTTTCTAAGCACACAAACATGCCTCTGCTTGCATCCAGCAAAGTAAATAAAATCACATCTACGTGAAGCGGGCCAGTGGAAAAACTGCTGCTATTTCAGGCAAATCGGAAAGTGCAGGACGCCGTCCCTGGCAGACTCTCCCAGCGCTGAAGAGCACTGCAGAAGAAATGAAATGACCGTCTCCCCACTCTGGTCGTGTCAATCTACCGTGATGACAACTCACAGGAGCGACCGCCGGCAGACCATTACAATGACATCCACCAAAATTGTTGTTTCTCGCTGTGTCGTTTAAATGGGCAGCCGCGATTTGTTTTCCAGACATGATTTATATATCAGGGAATCCGCAGGTTTCAGAAAGACAAATTAAAAGACTTTTAAATGCTTCCTGAAATTTAATTAAGACTCATTTAACAACCAAGATAAACAAAAATCTGACAAAACTATTTCCGATTGAATGTAGCTGATTAAAGTTGTAACAATATTAAAGGTCAGTTTACGAAAATCGACACCAGGAAATTAATTGTATTTATTAAAGCAAATGAAAACAGAACGTTCCACGTATTGTATCAACCCAGTTCTGTTGTGTGTGCACCACCACACTACAGCCTTAATGAGAAGGGGTGCAGTAATTACTCTGTGCAGAAGAAACCCACGACTTCCAAAAATTAAGACCTCTAACAACTCGTTTTGAAGACACTTTAATCCTTTAGGCGTTAAATTGAAATTTCAGAGTTTTCAAGGACCAGTGTATGTTACAGTCACCGTGGGAAAACGGTAAATGTGCACATTATTACTGGTCAACGTCAGGACTGTGACAGCGTTGTGCATTTTCCAACCATAGTGACTTGTTTGCTTCTCACAATCCGACCAATAATTCAAGAGAATCGATCAATGCTCCACAAGGCCAGAAACCTGTTATTAAGGCTCGAGTCACCACACAGTAAACGCTCTACAACTACATCTGATTTATTATTGATCCAAAGAGCTGTAGGTGCAGAGCTATGGCACTGTGAAGGGCACACATGATGAGCACTCGCTATCAATGTTTCTATCAAATTTTACACCAACTTCTGAAATAAATAAAATACGAATCAGGTGCATTTCCATCAGCTGAATTACAGTGAGTAAACCAGCTTCTTAAATGGCTAAAAACACATCCATGAATTGGTTGCTTTTGTTCCTTAGTGTCAGCTAATGTTGGTCATAGTTCAGGTTTTCATCTGAACACGAAAACAAAGAAATACACTTGGTGATGTTCTACTGTACCAACTAATGGTCATAGAACAACATGGAGACTTCTACATTTTAGGAGCATCATGGATGATGTTCTACTGTACCAACTAACGTCACTATATCATTTTTCATCTGACAAATTAATTTCCATCACAACTTCTTTATCGGCAAAACATTCAGCACAGCCGGTCCGGTGTACACCCCGACTGTTCACATTCATCATGCAGTTGATCCATGTGCACATTGAACGGTTGATGTTTACAGTGGTTTTTTTTTTAAAATAACCACTTTTATCGTCACATACATATTCATGTATGCGTGTGCACAGGTGTTCCTCATGCTGTGACGAACTGCAGAAAGTCATAAGCTCCATAACTCTGTAGCGCTCTGATAAATGGGATTCAATTTCTTATACTGCGACCTCATAAATCTAACACATTCTGCTAATACTGACGCCTCGAGCTCTCAACTCAGCCAGAGAGAACTCTGGCAGTGACTCATGCACGCAACACACACACACACACACACACACACACACACACACACACACACACACACACACACACACACACACACACACACACACACACACACACACACACACACACACACACACACACACACACACACACACACACACACAATAAGCAGCGAACGGCATGCCTGAGTGTTTACATTGCTAATCTGATCTCCTCACAGCAACAGTATGCCATCATGAGTTAAGGTCTCCTTATGGCTGGGAGGAGATGTAGGAAAAAAGGATGTCTGAACGCCACTTTCCATTCATAAAAAACACATAGATGGAGGGAGAAGGACCCGACAAGAAGTCCGACCATGTATATCTGATGGAATACAGTGTCAGCCTCTGAATCCATGTTGAAGCGCCGTGCCCGTTCACCGATTGTGCGTCTGTATTAATCCTTCCCTTCGCTCGGGCAGTGACAAAATCAACAGTGACACCACTGCCCCCTACTGCCAAACTCTCTCCTTGCCACTGGGCATGCTGGCATCTGATGCATTATCATGGTGTTAACTGTCGCTCAAGCTCAAATTTGAGCTTGAGCGACAGTGTTTCCTTCATCTACACATAGTCACTCTTATTTGTGTACACATCATATATCACAGTATTTTGATCATTTTTCACTCATCACTCCTTCACTAAAGACTTCCTGAAATCCTTCTGATCAGGCCAGTTTGCAGCATTTGAACTGGAAAGCCTCCACTCAGCAGGTTCACTTCACTTGAATTAGAGGAGCTGGTGTTTTCCACCAATCAGGGTCCAGTATTGTGACTGGTCTGCCTTTGAGGACTCGGTTAAATCGAATTAATTCAATTCAACTTTTACCCGATCTACATTTATTGCAAAACGAGGTGCAGGACAAAGAAGAGAGTAGACCAGCTACGTATACTGAAACGAAGACTCCACAGCTTTCGCCTAACACCTTGTTAGCAACACGCAAAACTATAGATGTAGGTAAATATTATCCCAGATACCTTTACACTGCTTCCTGTGAAAGGTTTGGCTAGGGAAAATAGCAGCAGGGGAATGCGTGCGACACCTAAGGATATGGCTAAATTAGGGTTAAACTGATATATTGGTTTGCTGATACTGACCTTTTATTAAAGCTGCTATGTGTAGCATTTTAAACATCAATAAATCATTGGCAAATTATTTGTGATACCTTGGTATAATTACCGTAAACAAATGAGACCATATTCAAGACAACTGGTAGCCTGTATCTACAGTATTGTTAGTGCTAGTATTTCTCAAAATTAAGACCACATTTGCCATAAATCCTGTTGATTCCTGTCACAAAGAGGATGTTGCTTCTTGCCCCCTCTTCCTGGAGTCTTAGGATTCTGTGAAGCGGATCAACATGTTGGAAGTGATTTTTCCATCAGCCTTTCGCTCCTTCCTCCATCTGCTATTTCCAGAAACTGACAGCTTTAGCGGTTTGCGCAGGCAGAACAGCACCCGCTTCCTGTTTTCTGTTTGTTGCCGTAAGGCAATACAGCAAATTTTCCACCAAATCCCACCCGGTTGCACACATTGTAAAATGCAGCGTAGAGGCTGGTAGAGGCTGTGTTCGGTCAGTCCCTAATTGTGTAGCTTCCTACAACATACACATACCTCTCAAGTTCAAGTCTCATTTAGCAACTGGCACTCGATGCACTGGTACCCAGTTTTAAACACACAAGAAGCAGAAACCATCAGACCTGCAGGCAGATGGTTTTCGGACGCTGAGAGAAATTCTCAAGTGTGGGTCTCACATCTGCGCCACCCACCTCCACCCTATATTTCTTTCTCGGATCTGCACGATTGAAGTTGGTCATGATTTCAGCCCCAGAAATGCTGAATTTCAGATAAATCACATCCCTGTTAAATGCATTTTTCAAGACGATTTAAATTCAGTTTAAAAAACATTCCTTAAGCGTCTCTACATGATGTGTAGGGGGCCACAACGCAGGGAAAACCCTGGAATATCTAGGTTTATGTGTCGGTGTATGAAGAACCTACTTGACATTGGTGTTGGTGCAGATGATGTACTCGATCTCGTCGGAGTACGGGTTCTGGAAGGTAAAGCTGCTGGTTCGGATCAACATCCACTCCCTGTTCTTCATACGGAAACGATACATCACCGACAAAACCTGGCCCTTCAACTTCACCACCTGTCAACGGAGGGAGAGGAGGAGGGAAACCGGAGTGGCAGGGAAAGAGACAGGAGAGGGGGGTTAAAAGCGATATTTCACCTTGGCAGAACAATTTAGGAGCAGTAAATCTCACCAACGCCAGCTACCTCGGAGATCTGCTGCTGCCAACAGCATTCAACGCTCGATATTAGTAATTACACACAGACGTCAATGCTTCTTGAAGTGTAATTTCAGACCCACAACAACATTACAAAACCTGGATGTCACTTTTAATTGTTTGTGGATGCACAAAAAGTAACATTTTCAGTCCAGGTTCTCCAAGTCAACATTTGAACAGTTGTACCATTTATGAATTCTTACATAGCTGGAACACTTAAGGGAAAATGTTCTTCAGTGGAAAGATCTTCAGTGGAAATTGTACAGAAACTGAACTCATGTAAAGAAAAAGTAATTAAAAATCACTTTCCTGAGGCAATTAGTCTTAATTATCAGCATCACAGTGGCAGAAAATTACAATTAGCATTAAAAAACTACAAAGACAACATCCCTATAATGCTTCCATTCAATTAACTGTATTATCACATTTACAGTAAACAGCCACAGAGGGACAGTTTGAGAGACGGAAATTAATCCAAGATATGGAGGAGGAAAAAATAAAAGCCTTGTTTAAGAATACCCGGTATCCTCCTGTGGGCTGTTGTAATAGATGGCATGACGAAAAACAAACCCAATCCAAACATGACAGACTGACACGTTGATAGGCAGCATCCGTGCCTCATTTACACGTTGGTCACCCGAATTAAACGGCATTACTTGTGAATATCTACAGCCACTGGGAACAACATACATCTCAACTGGTGAAGGGATGAGGAAATGCACATGGACTTTGAATCTCTCTTACTTTGAGCGCAATTTGTTTTATTTACACAGCGAGCAAAGTTAGCAAGACAACTACAATTGTCATGCTGTTGATTTGTGGACTTCAGTAGTGATGAAGATTGACACTTTGTGAACCTACAGGACAACTTGGGTCTATCGTCATACCTTGGATAATGCTCATTGTCTATGGATACTATATAGACATACTTACTGCAGGACAGAGCTATGTATCTGCTGCCAATCCTCTCGTCAGATATTGGGTGACCAGTAGGCCAAACTCCTAGTCCTTAAAGATAGACCTCATGTCTCTTCCATAACTGTGGAGGGGGTCTGTGTAAGCTATACGAGTGCTGCTGTGTATTAGTAAATGCCTGTGAACCAATAAATGGATTAGCCGTGGAGGACTGAGAGAATCATTCAATCAAGCTGCGAGTGTTGCACAATGCTATGCAATCTGCAAGAGAATTGAAGTTGACACGCATGTGGCCAGCAGCCAAATGTAAGTCATGTGTCTCGATGCAGCATACTGAGCTGACTGGTGATTGAGGAGGCTGAATGTCAGTCAAGCCAAGTGGGTGCACATGCTTGACAGAGGGGAGTAGGTTTGCCAAGATACAACCCACCAAAGGTGTGTGAGCCAGACAGAAACGTACCAGGGAGTCAAGACGAAGCAGCAGGTGTCAGGGATGAAAAACATTCCTGGTGTCGGTGACCTTTCACCTTCAGTGTGCTGAGTGACAGGGAGGACTACTGAACCACAGAGGATAAATATCTGGTTTCTCTGTTCCTGTGATTGATCATTGATCATCTCTATCTCAGACCATCCTCGGCTCCAGTCCCACTAATGAACTTTACGAGACGGGAAGGTTTGGTTAGGAGTTGAGCTTGATTCTTGCCCCTCGCCATCGATCAAGTCATCAATCACGTCTCCAGATCTTTCAAAATGCAGCAGCTAGGATTTTAACCAGTACAAACCAAAAATAACTTTTGCCATCTTATAATAAGAGAATACTAGTATTACTACTACTGCTGTTACTATTAGTGCAACTACTAGTACTACTACATACATTCTCTCTTAATAAATTCCCTAACCTTATGAAAATAAATGGACATTCTCCAGGTTAAGAAGATGACGTGTCCTCGGCTTCAGCAAGTTATCTCAATGTTTGTTGTTGTCATTTGTTCAATGGGAATTAGTGGAAGTTTGACCATCCATATCTTTCTTATAATGTAACTAAACATTGTGAAAATAATTTTAAAAACAGATTAAGAATATGAATCATCAGAAGTTTATATCTTACAAATTAAGATTTCCACAATTCATGTTCAAAAATCGTCCCTTACTGTTTTTTAACGTTCTGCCCCTGGTGGTTAGTTTCCGAACTACCTCAAAGGTTACCCACTCCAATTGTCCTCAACTTCAACTTCTCATCTTCTTGTCTCACCGTCCCCAATCATCTTTCACTTCCTCCCCTTTTGTTTTCACCCCATCATCACCTCCTCTTCTGCTCCTCGCAGTTTAATAAAGAAATAAATCCTTTCAAACCTGTTAAATGAAGCTGCAGTTCAGCCATACCTGTTGGAAACTTTCTCTCAGGTGACTCTGGTCTTCTGGATGGCAGAACTCCAGGATGTCTTTGCCCAGCAGGTCCTGCAGGACACAACAGTCAGTTAAAGGGAATTTATATTTCAGAAATAGTTTGTAGCACAGAAAAGCAAGTGGCAAATGTTTTTTTTTTCCCTTTAACTTGTTCACTTTCATCCAAGGACACAACACACATGTTTGTGATTTTAGTGGCAATTTCACATCTATTCAAGATTGTCTATTAAGCCGTTATAGAAAGATCCATTATTGAACTGCTCTCATCTCTCCATGAATGGACACAAGTGATTGCCCTGTTCACAAGCCCAGACTGGCCATCGGATGCACCGGAAGGCCAGTATTTGTAGTTGCAGCGGCGCGACAGTTCGATAACGTGAACTGTCAAGCATAACAGGCACTTGAAGATGGAAGGTGGGAAAAAAAAGGAAGGTGGAGCAGAGAGAGAGAGAGAGAGAGAGAGAGAAAAGAAGAAAGGCCCTTGCAGGAGATAAAGCTGCTAGTCGGTCCCGGCATTAGCCCACCTCTACAGGCTGGCCATCAGGGCAGTGAGGGTCTAAGCCCACCTTCACCCAGCAACTGTCCTCCTGACTCCTGCAGCAGCACCTCCAGATAAGCTGTTGTGTATATGTTCATGTATATGTTCACCCGTACACTTCATTCAAGCACTGATGAACTGATGCCCACACCTCATCTTCTATTTTGTAAGTACATTAGTTATTTATTATTTAATAAATATTGGTTAAACGTTAGTCCTTGTGTCATCTCCCTCCTTATGTACCTTTGGTTTTATCGGAGGTTCATAACAGTACATTGCAGTTGTTGGCCCATGAGTTTGTGATTTACGTGCACTAAAATTCACCAGAATGCAGGAAATTAAGTCATTGTAACTAAAATGTTCCTGGTGGGGAACCCCAGACCCCCAGAGGGGAGCTATATTTCACGCTATATTTCCCGATGATTTTCCCCAGTCGGGCCCTGCCTGTTCATAGATCTTTTTTTCTTCTGACAAATGATTCTGGCAGTCAATTATAAATACAACTTGAAAACAACAATGAACAGTGTTAGTAAATAGATGACTAGTCAATTTATCAATTAATTTAACTGGAGCTATGAATCAGACTACAAAACCATGCAGCACCATTTGTTTGGCTCATTAGAGGGATCAGATCTCAACTGATTTAACAGAGAGAGCACAGCTCAATCTTTCTAGTATTTATCGAATTTCAAAATAAAACAATGAAAACAAAAGAAAAAACAAAACCTTTTCCTTAAAGTTGACAGCTGATTGTAGGTGTTATCATAAATTAAATGTAAGCCATTTAAGATATTATAAATGTAGTGGAAGAAAAAAAAATCAATCAATCAATCAAAAAACATTCTCTAAACAGTGAAGTGAAAGTTACTTCCCACCCCTGGGAGACATTACATCTGAATTACAAACTTCTATGGAAATCCAATTCCCGTAATATGTCAGCCATGTTTTCCCCATGACCACATAAATTATTTGTCCGTTGATGGGAACAGAGATCAACACGTGAGCCAGGCCAAAGAAATCCCCCTAGCATACTGTTCCAGGCCACAAATAAGCTTTCAATTCATCCCCCTTATCTTTCCTGTCAACGCAATACCTCGCATGCACAGTTGATACTGCAAAGCTGTGCAGAACTACGGGATGTCTGCAGAACACGAGGGCACACAGATCAAATACAGGGGAGTTGGGGAAGCAAAGTACACTTGGTTCTGAAAAAGGGGCCTACAGTATTTTATCACGGTAAAAACAGACTCACAGACGTGAACATAAGGTTAGAGGTCACATAAAACTATGCAGGGATTCACCTTCCTTGAAGGGAAGTATTTTCATTTTACGCAAGAGACACATAAAACACTTGACCAAGTGGCCTCCTGTCTTTGATTTATTTATGTCTTTGGTCTGAGGAGTTAAATCTAGTTATATCAGCGTGACATTCTGCACCAAAGCCAGCACAGTCTGATCACTGATTTCCTCAGAACAGGAAAGGCACATCTCTACATTTAAATAGAACTGAAGGCATGAAAATGAATCAAAACCTGCTGAAAGGTCGATAGCGGCTCAGATATAAATATGTTGCGGGGATATAAATTTCCCTTCCACGTGAAATTGAAAAAGAGCGTGGTAACACTTGTCCCCCTTAACACATTTTCTTGACATTCAATCTGCAAAGTCCCTATAATTTGGTTAGCTAACCTGGGGCTGGTAACCAATTACGTTGATGCAGCGGGGGTCGACGAAGGTGATGACCCCGTCAGAGTTGTGACGTGACAGGAACTCCGTGGGCACCGACAGGCCGTTCATATCCATGGAGACTGGTGAACTGGTCACCTGAGGGGAGAGCAAATCAAACGCAGACTGAAAGATGAATCACAGAAATGAAGCAGACTTGAAGCATGAAGATGGAATATGTATCTCTTATATAATAGGCACTAAAATAGATTTTACTCAAACATTAGTTACTGCCAAATTATTAGTACACTTGAACTCTAAACGATGATTCCACATCAAGCAGATGGAGGATGTGTAGTGATGCAGCCCCGGGCGGACCGAGCATCTCTCGACCCTCGAACAACCTCCCCGTGATGATCTTGGGGAAAGTCTGTGCTGTTTGCTGGCATCCTCTTTTCAGGGTAAAATCATCAACATGATGAACCATTCGGCTCAGATATGGTTCCCTCGTTCTACTCGTAGTGTGCCGCTTGTTTCAGTTCCGTCTTAATTTCTCTCCGACATTTGGACTGAAGTGAAAGCAGCGCAACTTGGGGAGAATGACTGCAGGAGGGGATCACTGTTATCCAGCGTGTTGATCAGCCGTGTCTTCTGCTAAATAAACCATCTTGGCTTCCCTTTTCTCCGTTTGCCTTCGAGAGCTTACTGGATACGGGGATGCGTTATAGAGTGATCCAGTAATGATTGTCTAACATTACTGGGGCCTCGTTACAACACTGGAAATGGAAAGCAGTAATCGCAACTTTTCATGATTATCGATTAATATTAATATAGGTTTGATTGTGCAGCCTTCCACATAGCATACAATTCTAGCAGAAACACAGAAACACTAAACCTTTGTCACTTTTTGGCATGAAAATGGTCAAATCTAAGGTTCAGTGTCCAACCTAGTGGTAATGCAGTTGCAGCCCTGGTTCCAGCTGCCTCATGTTGCTTCTAATATTGTACCGTCAACCTCAGCCTCTGTAAAAGCCAGGCAATACCCTGGTGAGGACGGGCTGTAGATGTGAGTTAGATTACAGAGCAGTACCTCAGAGGGGCCTAATACTGTCTGGGCAGACATATAAAGGTTCAGGTTTAAGACGAGGGAGGTCAGGTTAGACTAGTGAGGAGGATGGCAATGAGAGAAGATGTTCCCTCTGTCTGCTCCACTGCATTGAGCCTATAATCTCTTAACAAACCAACCATCTTCCCTGCTCACCATCGATCACCTCAGGTCAAGCAGACACAGACACACATACACACAGACACACAGACACACACACACACGTGTTTTTCTTATTTCACGAGGAGCATCAGGGTGGTTCAACTGATTCTGCCATGATATGTAGTGCTGGGACAGGAGTGTGACAACACACACATACACACCTGCAGTCTCCCAATGGCCACTAGGCAGTATTTGCTGGTCTGGCCTGCCTCTGTGTCTTCTTCTGGTATAGTCATACCTAGAGAAAAGCCAGAGAGTGATGGAGAAATAAAGAGAATGATGAGTACAGTCTTTGACAAGGTATTTCCCACAAAGTGTAAACACTTATTTTGCCATTTGCCATTTTGAACTTTTTAATCTACTGCCTGAAACAGCTGCCGCTCTTCGGCGATGATTTATGAGTCATGCCTTCCCCGTCCAGCCTCCGTGCTGAGAGATAAATTTCAAGCACACCGCCAGTCTCACATCCAAAGCAAATACCGCTCAACTCTGTCCAATACAAGTTCAGGGAGGGAGGAGAGAGGACGCTACAGAGAGAGATAAATCAAGTCCATGTTGATGGCACTTCTAGAATAACTCATCGTCTTCTTTGTAGCCCTGCCAAAGCAAACACACCATCTCATTACGTCTTGGTCGCAGTGGGAATGTCTGGGAACGCCGTCGTCCATTTCCAGCTATCCTGTCGCTGCCCAGCCAGCTCTGCTTTTCATCTCTAAGTACATTTTGTATTCAGGACTAATGTGACAGTTCATGTTCAATAATGGCGCTGGGAGGTGGGAGAGGTCTTGCATTGGGTGCACAGGTTCATATAGGTTTGTCAATCACTGTCATTTCATGACAGTACACAGTCGGTTGTCTTTGGGAAGACCTGAACTGATTCTAATGAGACATTTTGATCAGATTCTGATCAGATTTGATCAGATCAGATAGTGGTAGCAGCTGTAGTAGTAGTAGTAACATTGAATATAGGCTTGTTTGGGGCTGCATTCCTCTCCTCTAACACCAGTCCAGTGACCAGATGGTCCGAGTGGTTGCATGTGTGTCCAATGTGCAACGTATCTGCTTTGAGTGTGAGTGTGAGTGTGAGTGTGTGTGTGTGTGTCTGTGTTTTATGAGCTTGCGTGGCCGTCTTGTCTTATGACTGTTTGCGAGCATTATTCTATCCAGAACATTCCAGAGGAGAATATTTTTAGGCTCAGGAAGCAAAACATGTGTCAGTGATTTTGACACACATATGGCGTCTGTGTGTGTTTGTGTTACAGCTGGACAGACGCCAGTGTGATCTCAAAGCGCTGGGACTGGATTTAATTCTGTGATGCTCGATGTTGTTCAATTCCATCGCCATGAATCTCCTCAGCATCCTGCGAGACACACCGGGTTGAAACTGATAGGAATTCCACACCGAGGGGGGTGCATACTGATCCCCATAAACACAGCCGAGTGTGTGTGTGTGTCTGTGTGTGTGTGTGTGTGTGTGTGTAAACCAGAGAGTGCATCTGAGGCCTTGTGCACTCTCTGACCTGGCGTGCCCCAGGTCTGCTGTGAACTAGTTAGACAGATATATGGGGTTGATATTGGCCTTTTCTGAACAAGTGTGCTAGAACTTTATAGGTGCAACCAACCAAGTTCTGATAGAGGTACTACTATGTACTATGACCGATAGAATGCAGTAGAATTGATCGATACTACACTGGTCATCTATGGGAAGTCCTTAACCTGAATTGATTCTAATGAGACATTTTGATCAGATTTCACACAAAAATGCTTGAATAACTATTAATAACCTGGATTTCAATGGATAGTTTCAGAGGCCACCCTGACAAGAATTCTGGGGGAAGAGCGTAGTTGTGAGTTTAGGGTGTGTGTGTGTGTGTGTGTGTGTGTGTGTGTACCTGCAGGGGGCCAGGCTTTGATGTAGCCAGTGCAGTGCACCACAGAGTATTGAGCTTCTCCTTCCTTTGACGGCCCAAGGCCGTTCCTGTCAATGAAAGACAACAACACACACATGTCAGCATGTTGGGTGCCGAGACACAGCTGTGGAAAACGCTGGGATGTTGTTCCCCCCCCCCCCAACACAAAACCCATATTTCAATTGGCTTGTTTTGTAAGAAGACACGCAGGACAATGGGGAGTTAAAGGGATGCTGGAGAAGGTAAAGGAAGAGGAAAAACATCATGAGTAGGAAGACAGAGAGAGAGAGAGAGAGAGAGAGAGAGAGAGAGAGAGAGAGAGAGAGAGAGAGAGAGAGAGAGAGAGAGAGAGAGAGAGAGAGAGAGAAGCAGGGTTAGTTGCTGTGTTTTCACCTGTATCTCTTCCTCATGTTGGACAGACGGTTTAGAGAGATGTGATCCAGGGGAGCACTGCCACATCTGGACACACAAACACACCTCTGGTGAACACAGTAGCATAGAGCAGATGACTTACAGAGGCTAATAAGTGGACAGACGCACCACGTATTTGGGAATCACCATATATATATATATACATACACACAATGAAATATATATACAATGAAATATTAATGTTAAACAATGCTGCTTACAGCACCTTTAAACTCATGTTGAGTAGCAATGACGGCAGCAATTGCATAGAAAACCTCTTTGTTTACTCAACATGAGTTTAAAGGTGCCGTAAGCAGCATTGTTTAACATTAATATTTCATTGTCAAATTAATTGTGACCTTTATATAATTATCACTAGCACTGCTAACGCTAGTATTGCTCAGAACGAAGACCACATTTCCCATAAACTTGTCGCTTCCCGTTTGCTGGTTTTCTTTACTGAAGAGGAATTTACCACCAGCCTTTCACTCCAACACTAACTCCTCCTGTTGGTAGAGGTTGCCAATGTTTTCATTTGTTGACAGTAGTTATAAAAATGTCTCCAAATTAATATGGGAATGAGTTATTGATGGTAAAACACCTTTACTGGTCCTTGATGGGGTAGTTTCATGAACCCAGTAAAACCCCACAGTGCAGTGCTAAAAAACACCAAGCATATGAATGAGAATTGAGAAGGAGCCTTTTTCCATTTCTTGTGTTTATCCGACAGATGTGAAATGTCATGTAGGACAGGATCCCAACCCACACATACGGTGAACCTACAACTGCTGTCAGAAAGTGCCGCTGTGTTGGCCTGGCATTTGCCATCACACTATTTGGAGTACAGTGTTTGGCTGGGTTGCCGTGAGCTGTAGAGACGCATTTCCTCAACCTGGAGTGATCAATCTGATGAAGAAATGAAGAAATGGTTGGTTGAGATGAAGAAATGAGGCCTGATTACAGGTCCTCGCTGCTAAATGAACAGAATTAAACCCAAGTCAAATAGGTTACAGATTGGAGGCAATGCCGGCTTGATGCCTCATGGCTCGTGGTATACGGAGTCAGCTGGTGTTTTTCTGTCTTGTGGTATGATGAACAGAGGTTGAGCATTACATAAGAGGGCCTGGAGCTAATAATGGCTTCCCTGAAATGTTGTTGGGCCTGCAGACCGTGCTGTGCTCTCCTCAGCCATGTTTATGAATGTGTCACAGCACCGGTTGAGTTTCACTGCTTGCTAGCAGTCTCTCTCAGTCCCACCAACACATGCTGTTTTAATTTACAGAGGGCCTGAAATAGAAACCCAACAGAACAACATACCAGTCCTACAAATTCCTAACAGCATAACACATTGACTATCGTGCGACTAGCGGGCCTGTGTGTGATAGAGCCAGACAAAACAAGCCCCAAAACAGCCCCTGATGATGCTAACACATCATTAGCAATGACAGAGTGTGTCTGAAATAATTGGGAAATGTGTGTTATTCTGTCGAGCTAAGCATAATCTCTTCCGACCCCTCAAAGAAGTCTTCCGATGAAAGTTGTTTTGATGTAGTTTTGTGGCCAACGAGGGATGCGGGTCAGACTTTGAAACATACTGAGGTAAAGTCTAATTTGGCAAGAGACAGGGTTTGCAAAGGACGAAGCCTAAGGAGTTGTGTGAAGGGGGGGTGAACTCCAGCAGACGGCAATGATTATCAGAATCTAAATGGCAGGCATACCAGCTATAATCATCTATGAAGTATGGAAACATAAGTCAGTCAACCAATGAACTCTGGGGAGCAGAAATGTGCATGTCATCACATCGGGATGAAAAAGCATATGGCTTCAAGTTCATTCGGTGTGAAATAGGTTATGGGTGCACGAGCATCTCAATTTAAAACGCAGGTATGAGTCATATACTGCATTATTGCCTTATGGTATCAAGGTGTCTGGTGTGTGCACGGAGTCATGGCTGGCTAGGTTCAAAACTGGTGTTACAGAAGAGGAATTCTGCTGTGGAGGTTCGTACAATGTTGCTGCCAAGACACCAAAAAAATGACAAAATATAACAAAAAAAATCGAAACAGTTGCCTCTCACTGCCATTTGGGATCGGCAATGTAATAATGCAGCTTCAAACCTCTGTGCAATCAAAAGTGACACTTATCTTTTTCACGTTCATGGATTATATCATCCTTTCACACACTATCACTCTGACATGTCTGCTGAAAAGCATCATTCTGTTTTAGAGGGGAAGGTTGGTGATGTCAGTGTCCACTGTAAGTCAGAAACGTGAGCGTCAGTGACTGCACAGAAAGCGAGCTGCAACATGCAGAGGCTGACTTCATGTGGTCAGACTGAAGTGAGTACTGTCCGCCTGAGCACCGAGTCAGCATACACCACTTAGTGTTTGGGCCAGCCTTCATTTGAGGGCAATGCCATGATATATCACCTTTACAAGCCAATAGGCAGGGCTTGGTGAACCAAGTATTTACAGGCAAGTTCTGGAGTTTATTTATTGCTGCCTTCAAGTGCTGTCAGTAATATCGGACTGCACATGAACAACCCAACAAAGTGGTAAATACAACTGGGAAAGCTGTGAATGATTCGGGGTGTTTTCACTCGTTTACCTTTTAGCTGTCAGTTATTTTTGTTGTTCTTAAAATAATGAAAATATCAGTTGCATGACTGATGCTCATGTTCACCTCTTCTCTGATGCAGCACCAAGCAGACCTTTGCTTGCTTTACAAAATAAAACACCAAATACACTACTTTTGTTCCAGGGGCTATTCTGTTGGTCATTTATGACTTTCCAACTATATGTAGGAGCTTATGAGGAGCAGGAGGGCCACTTAACTCCACCTTCATTTCACTGATTATTCAATGAACGTGACAAAGGACCACTTCACTCTGAGAGAGCCTGAACGTGGAATGACATTTTTGGAGACTCACTTATTGTATCTTGATGCCTGTTTATTGTTGTTTCAATGTTTGAAAGCGTTGGTCAAGCTCACCTAAATTCTAACACATATAATTATGTTTTTAACATGCCACCATCTCACAGTGGACTAAGACTGAGTGAACATAGTGGTGATCACTTGATGAGAAATGCACTTTTGCATTTTCCCCTACCACAAAAATGATGTCACTTCCTGAAAACGGTGTCATTGTGACCTTTTCTCAAAAGGTATATTACTTAACATGGTGAAGAAGTCACACGCGTGAACTGAATGTAAGGGCTTTTTGATCTTTTGTTTTTAAAAGGGCTTTTTCCATTTAAAAAAAAAAAAAAAAAGTTAACTATGTACTATGTATGAAAATCTATATGGAATTTGAATTTGTTCATGTTTTATTTTCTCAATTGCAACCACCTGACGTTGATGAACTGCCCTACAGTGAGTAATACTACTTGGCATGGTGGAGGTCTTTCACAAGCATCCCTGCTTTTTTTGCCCTCACGTCTCCTGAGAAAATCCCTCTCCTATCCTGCATCGTCGTAGCGATAACTCACCGCGCGTTTGATTTTGCTGCACAAGCCCGCGCATCATGATTAATGGCCGAATAATAGCCTCAACATGGCAATCAATCACATAACGAAACTCCAGCAGCATCTGTGTGCGGTTAATTAGAGAGACAGCTCAGCAGGACACTTGAACGAACTCTGCAGGCAGGAGCGGATAAACAACAGCGACAACAGCTTCAGAAACAAAACTGCCATTTATGTGTTTGTGAATCTCCAATGGCTGACACTTTATACTGGCCGTCTGTCTCCATACATAAACCCCCTACTATTCACCATTTCATCTTATCTGGACTCAGTTGGATTTACCTGATAGCTCCCATTGACAGCAAAACAGAAAAAATGCATCTAAAACCGTGTCAACAGTGTCATATTTGATGAATCGTCTTACGAGAGGTAGCGGCTGGCATCACCAGCTGTTAAGGATGACTGCGGGTGTGTGTGGGACTGAGGATGAATCAGCTTCTACTTGCATGCATCGCCACAAAGAGAGACGGTTGCTTCGTATTGGTACATTCTTAGTTCAATTTCCTGAAGTGATATCCAAGTGCGTATTTGAACAACATCATTCTCACAACGAGCAATAAATAACACTTTATTTCTGGGGCGTGCTGAAAGTTTCCTCCCAGTAAAAACGAAGACCTGTTGATGCCAGTTTGAAATTTTATGGCCTCGAGTTTAGATAATTAAATACTTTAGGACATTTTAAGACTTGGTACCTGCAGGCACCTTGGAAATAGATGAACTCAGGAAGAATTGGCAACAACCACATAAGTCAGTTTCAATTTAAAACTCAACTCTGTCAACAGATTCAGACAGACAGACAGACAGACAGACAGACAGACAGACAGACAGACAGACAGACAGACAGACAGACAGACACACAGACACACAGACACACAGACACACACACACACACACACACACACACACACACACACACACACACACACACACACACACACACACACACACACACACACACACACACACACACACACCTCATGCGGCAGATGAAGGAGCGCCGGGAGCCCATGCACATCCTCATGGAAGACTGCTGTCCCTCCTTCTTCACGGTGCCGGTCTTCAGGTCCAGAATCCGTCCTGTCGACACACAAGCAACAGCTCAGGTTAAAGAAGTGCATCGGAAATGGATGAACAAGTAGACTGACAGACCCTGGCAAGTGCTTTGACAACCCCCCCGATGTCAACCAATAGGCTGTTATTTGTTATTTGGGTATTTGTTTTTATTAGAGACATGATGCAGGAGCTAATGGCCCTAAACGTTAAATGGGCTGAGGAAGACGAGAGAGGCTCAAGCAGACACTCCAATTCATTTGAACCTGAACAATTAGTTTGCTTTTTCCCCCCTTCTGGACACTTAATCAGGAACAAGGTAATGAAATGATGAGGCAAGTGCTCTCCGGCCTGGCGGGAGAGAAAACGGAAACGGCTGTGCAGCTCTGGTTCTGTCCTGCTGAGGTTTGGCGTCGTCTAGTCTTGATGAACAGTCACAGAGCTGTCAATATCTTTAAATTTGATCCCTTTCATGCCGAAAGGTTTCAGAAAGCCAGATTTAAAGTCACAATAAAATAGTATTTTGAGAGCATCTCGCTTCCCTGATGTAACACATTTCCTGGGAAAACATGATGTTGCTGCAGGACATAACACAGGGAGGAACCGACAGTGTAAACCAATGGGATATCCCTAGAAGAATGGGAGGGATGATAAAAGCACATTTCTGAATTTTATATTGTGTGGATTTGATGTATTTATGTCTGTTTAAGATGCCGGGTTGAACAGCCCACCGGCGATGTGCAGGGTGGAGTTGTTCAGGTTTGTTTTAGCACTAAATTCTGCCAACTTGTGGTTTCTCAGTGCTTTGATGGCGCAATTGCCTCACCCTGGCGAGAGGTCATGCAGTGGATGTGTGTCTCTTATCAGTTGCACTGCTGGCAGCTCCCTCCTGCTGTGAAGCGACGGGGGGGCTCGGGGTGATTTCTGCTCTTCCTCTGATTATTTTCAGAGCCTGTGTTGGACCTCTCTCTCTCTAGCTCAGCTTCTTGGTTTGTTTTTTTCATGATCTGCTGAGATTCAGCTGAGCCGTATTCAAGTCATGGCCTGAAAAGACCGTGACCAGGTCCTCCGCATTTCCAGGCCATATCCAGCCAGCACTGTTAGGAAAAGAAGCCAGTTCAAGGCTTTACTGCCTCTTCAATGTGAGGAGCTTTGCTTTGAGTCCACAAGGTACCTGGACTATCGCCTCAACTCAAAGCACCTGGAAATACATTGAAACACGCCATTGAAACCTATAATACTACTAATGATAAAAGATATTCATTCATACTGTGTGGAATCTGATCAAAATGTCTCAGAATCAAATCGGGTTAAGAGCTTCCCATAGACGACCAATATCGGCCCTATATATCGGTCTAAGCCAAACACCAAATTGCCGTTGACATGACCTAAGCGCGCAGTCATTTCCAGAACTTGGTCACTGGCATCCAGACCGAGACAACGAGAGAAGGGAGGAATCCCTGTGAAGGTCCGGGGAGACAGCTGATCGCCGTGGCTGCCAGAGAAAAGCCAGTTCAATACAACAGAGCTGTCCGGGAGCTGGACCACACTCTACATGGACATGGAGCGATACTTGGCCAGGGGGTGGAATGTAGATCTACAGTGTGAAGAAGTTTGTGTTTATTTTTATGACGCAGATGAAGATCACACTATTTAACAATGTGATTTAACGAATAACACAAAAACAGGTTTAGTAAGTGGTGGAAACTCCTTAAGCAGCAATAACCTCAATAACCTCAACCTCAACGTTTCCTGTAGCTGCTGATCAGACCTACTCAACAGTTAGGAGGTATTTTGGACCGTTCCTCCTTACAGAACCGTTTCAGTTCAGTGATATTTTCAGGATGTCTTCAGGTCACGCCCCAGCATTTCCACAGGGTTAAGGTCAGGTCTCTTGACTAGGCCATTACACAATGTGAATTTCCCTCTGTTTAAACCATTCTGTTGTAGATTTTCACAGATTACTACACTAACCAGCCTTAAATATGATAGTCTGTACCCGACTACAGCTTGATGAGAAGTCTAAAAATGTGCTAGTCAAGCGGTTTAGTTTAGTATTTCCTGGTAGGATTAGTGGTGTATTAAGCTTGCGTGAGAGCTGCAGCGTGGAGAAGAATGGCAAGGTGAGACCTCATAGCTTGACTTCATCATCACAACCTGGGCAATTAGTCTCCATTATCATTACAACAGAGCTGACGCAGTCCAGATGGGAAAGGAATTCACAGCATCTTCCAAACATAAGAGGCGACCGGAGCTTCGCACAAACACACGACAGTGATGGTGGACGGGGTGGAGAGATGGATGACCGTGGACAAGAGGTATGTACCGTAAACACAAAACAGACCAAGTTACATCACCGTCAATTTGCCCACAGAAAACAGACAATCATGGCATGAGTCAGATGTTCCCTATCTCTGAGTTGGCATGGTGCAGAGGATCAGAGGACCTTTTGTACTAAAAATAAGGTGTGTGTGTGTGTGTGTGTGTAGACTGAAATGCACAATAATAATAATCTAATCTTAACCAGATTAAGGCATTAGGCTGAACTTCTATCAGTCTCTTTATACTGTCCATCTCTTTATTGCTGTATTTACCAGTGACTACACACAACACTACAACTGAGCCGGTCAGTGAGCCGCTGGGTTGACCTGTTGTTGCCTCGGGGCGGCTACAGGCCAGTTGGAGCTTGAGGTGTGGATTTGGTTGGGGTTGTGGACGGAGGCACGCTGGGGGCAGTGGAGCTCGGCTATGATACAAGCCTGTTTTTTGGGCTGTTTTGTATCAGACACTTCTACTGAAAATTGAGTAAAAGGCAGTTAGATGAATTGTTCTTGTATCACGGTATATAGGGTAAGGTTGGCTAATGTAATGCAGTGAAAGTTGGTAGTATATTTATTTAAAATATTAAAAGAAGAAAGCGTTGTAGGCAAGGTGCTCCTTGCCGATAAAGCCCTGCAGGAAACCCTTATAACCCATAATGAGCCATCTAAAAACACCTCAGTGCAGTTTCAGTCAGTTTCCTAAATGTGTACAGAGGGGCTCGATGTACGGTGGTGTGTTTGTTAACAGTGTGTAACCATTTTTCATCTGATGTGGCGATGACTGACGGCTGGATCTTATTGTGTCAAATCCTTCAACCATCACCATCCCAACTGAAACACATCCAGCCGTGTTATTAGAGGAAACCACATCATTTCAAACCATGTAAACCCTTTAATCTGATCATTCACAAGAACCAGTGTGACCGTAACCGCACACGTACATAACACGTGTGTGTGTGTGTGTGTGTGTGTGTGTGTGTGTGTGTGTGTGTGTGTGTGTGTGTGTGTGTGTGTGTGTGTGTGTACTTGTCTTTGTCACGAGCGCTGCAGGCCCGGAGGACTCTGGAACCACATTCATAGGAAACACAGCAGGATGGAGGAATACAACTGCTACTAACATGATTATACTTGCCTCCAGCTCAAGGAGTGTGTGTGACTGTGTGTGACTGTGTGAGACGATGAGTTTGTGTTCCAGCTATCCCCCTGGACTTACCAACTAACAAATTCAGGGAAATGGAGAAGCGATTGAACGAGGAGGACTTCTGCACCTCTTCACAACGACTTTTCTACCCGCAGCCATGACAAACCTTCTATGCGTGGCGACAAAACCGTTTCTACCCCCCCGTGATGTTTCTACCTGTGATGATGACACTTCCACCTTCCACCTGTAGTGATGGTGTTTCGTTGCTGTGTGCATTTAATGTTTGTCCTTATCCACATTGCATACCAACTACCAACTAGTCTCTGCTCATAAATGACCACAACCAGCTCTTCTGTCAACTCCTCTACTCCGTTACCAGGCGGAGATAGAGACAGACAGGCAGAAGGAGATACAGGTCTGGATAAACAGGCTATTTAGCGACGGTTCAGTACAACTGGAGCTGGTTGTGCTGTATGTGGACTTTCAGCGACAGATGAAGATTCGTCCCCCGCTGTCGTTTCACATTAACCAGCCACAAGCTGGAGGCAGGAGCCAAAGTATCACTCCATCTCCCCACGCTATCCATTCATCCATCTGTTTGTCCCTTTGCAACAGAATATGGATCTCTTATCCATCTGTCCAACTGCCCTCATACTTCCTCATTCTTCTACTTATACTCTTTAAGCTGCTCACATCAACAGCCCATTAAGAACATAAGACGAGTGCCTGAAAAATCTGAAAGTATTCGCGATTTCCACAATTACGTATTTAGATAAGCACCAAAACTGAACTTCTTTTCCTCTGATGGTGGAAATGATATACATGTTCTTTCATCTTCTATTTTCCTACTGAGGTAATATAGAAGAAACACTAAGTTGTAGCCATGAGACGACAGAGACTTGAGGGCAAGGCCTTGCATCTGCAAAGTGCTAGACGTGGAGAGGCACACACTGAAAACACATGTGCACGGTGAAGAAAGGCACTGAAAAAAAAAAAAAATCACACTCGGTGATAAATGGAAACATTATTTAAGATGCAAAGTGATGCAGGTGCTCTTGCTGAGAGATTTGGCTTAGAGCTTGAGCAAGCCAACTTGCTAATGTCCCTGAGATAAGATGGCAACGTCTGACTCCTATTTTCCATCCAACTGAATGGACCACGTCTTTATTTATGACTCCTATCGCAATGAACTACAGACAGCAACAACTGTCCTGTGGAAAACAATCACTTTTTCCGCTTGTGGTTGGTTAATGCCGTCCGGTCCCTCCGCGTCAGCGAGCTGGCAGAGCACGCCGTACTAGTCCATGCATACGAGGAGTTTAAACACCGAGCAGCAAAATGAGGAGCCTCCAAAACATATTGCTTTGGTTCCACTGACTTCCACGGGATGAAATTTCACACAAACAAATAACTTGAATGCTGACTTCAAAGGGTGTGTGTGTGTGTGTGTGTGTGTGTGTGTGTGTGTGTGTGTGTGTGTGTGAGTGAGTGAGTGAGTGAGTGTACGGTTTTATCTACAACAGCTCTTCATGGAGATTACTGTGTTATGTGGATTACATGCCCCTGTTGGGTAATCTGTGTGCTTCAGAGGGCTGGCTGTGGTGGAGGGGCCTCTGGGATCAGATGGACGGACACAAGTGGAGAGGAATACAGACACAGTGGGCAGATTTCTCAATGAGGAGATGCTGTGGAGCCTCTGGGTACCAGGGAGAAAAGGAGATTCATCGAGGCAATGGCGCCCTCTAGTGAGCACAGCGAGGATGTCTGACATGTTCTCATTCCAGTCTCTTGAAACAGTACAGGTTTGTTTCCTAGATCACCAATAGTGCAAGTGACCAAAGTTTACAAGGCCTTAGTGGGGTTACAATATTCCTGTGACCACAGAATGATCATGTAAAAGTGAAACGCTCATAAAAAAAAAATAGAAAGAAAGCCATTCTATTTTTTTTTTCACTTATTTGTCTTAGCTCTTGTTTTATTCGATTCTCTATTTGTCTCATTTGTTAAGATAAGTAGGTTGCTAACTTATTGCACTCTTACATTAACACTAGTTATGCTCTTAGTTGCTTGTTTAGGAAGGAAATGCACTTATGATTTCTGGTGACTAGTAGTTTTCTTACCTACCTTTGTTGAATGCACTTATTGTAAGTCGCTTTGGATAAAAGTGTCTGCTAAATGACTGTAATGTAATGTAATGTAATGTTTTCCACACCATCAGGTGCCATTTTTACATTCAGGTTAATAGGGAACAGCTGCTTTGGAAGTCTAAAAATCTCAACTTTTTTGAGGAGGCCACATGACAATCACAATGAAGACAACAAAATGGAGAAAGCAGCTGTAGTAAAGTTTGTAGTAGTAGTTACTCTGTACTGTGGACGTACAGTATTTGACAGTTGGACATCAGCACTGTCCAATTCTACTGATAGTAGCAGCCACTAGCTAGCTCTAGCTCTTGGTGACCGCGGTCCTGTACCTGTCATGGAGTTTTCAGAGGTGCTGAGCTGTTCCCTCAGCTTGTCCACGTCGTCAGGGTGGACCTGCTCGTACAGAGTGCTGCCGAACCACTCCGACTGGGCATAGTTCAGCACTGGCGTCACAGAGTCCGACACGTAAATCACCCGGCCCGTCTCTGCCGCCACGACGAACAGGAAGCCGTCCGCCGCCTCCAAGATTAGATGCTTCAGCTCCTACAGCAGGCAGAGAAACCAGACATATGTAGAGATATGGTCACGACAAACACTTATAGAATAGTTTTGGAGTGAAGTTGCCGACAGCAAATATTTCATGTCAATATCTTAAAAATCTCATATTCAGTGTTTCTCCAGCCCCTATAGCAGGGATCAGCAACTGGCGGCCCGTGGACCAGTAGTGGCCCAGGGAGAAAAAAATCCTGGCCCGGCAGTACTTTACAGTTATTGTAGCGCCACACAATCTATCTACATATAAAAAAAATATTTCTCCAAAGATATATAGTAAGATGACTGTATATTCACTTAAAAGTATTCTCTAAACAGTATTTTGGTAATCAACTCCTCCTTCTTCCCGTTCGGTTCGTTCCTGCCATTCACGAGTCGGTGTTGAGCATGAGAACCAGCTAACCTTAAGAACTGCCCCACATTTCCACCAATCTAGAGGCCAGCGTTATGGGCGTCACTCCAACTCATTTCTTCAATATTTTCTTTTCAAATTAAAAAGCATGTGTAGCGACTCGCTACAACCGGGGACAGACAGAAACAGATGCTTTTCAGCGGTGTCTCTCCTGGCGGGCGGCAGGTCAGCCATGGAGCACCAAAGCTGCCACCCAGGGCAGGTGTTGGTGGAAAAGCGCTAAGCCAGTAGTCTACACTGAATTCAATTTCATATTTGCAGAGAAGAATGCAGAGAAAAGTATCTTCACTCTTCAAAGAAAAGGGTGAAAGCCAAAGTGACAAATGAGATAGAAATCTGATCTAAAAGGTCCATGTGAGATTCATATTGGTATTGACATCTTTTATATATTGATCCAGTGATCAGGCCACTGACAATCAGCATGATACAGGAGACAAACATGTTGAGGTCAGCAGTGTGCGAGTTCGCATTTCTCTCAGATGTTTTGGGTGCGTGTCACCCTGCTCGTTGCTACGGAAACCCAAATGTTTTGGTTTGAGAATAAAACTGCTGAGGCTCCTGATGGCGTTAATGTTTCTAAGGATAACAATTTACTGACATTTATTAAAAGCATATGCAGAATGGGATTACATTTCGGTCTTGAATACATAGTTATATTATGGTCTGGCCCACCTAGCAACTGCAAAAAAGAAAATTGCCCCGAGGCTAAATGTAGTTGCCGACCCCTAACCTATAGCTTTAACCCCCCAGTAAACTGCCACTGTGTGCTTGTTTTACAATAGCTTCAAATGTGATTCAGCCAATCAAAACTGAGGAGTGGGACTCATCGTTGTATGCACATTGGCTGTGCGTGTAATGCAATACGCTATGTCCACCATGCCAGAGCTACGAGAGGCGATCTAACTGGGCCTCTGACGGTACCTGTTCAGTGAGGAAAGAGGGCTTGTAGGCCCCATCGGTGGATGTGTTGCCGGTACCCCTCATGGACTTCATATGGGAGACGGCCATACGCAGGATAGTCAGCTTGTCAGGCTTGCGGGCCAGGGCGCTGCAGGTGGGAACCATGTCAGACAACTCCGTGATGTACTGGGTCATCTTGTTGCGCCGGCGTCGCTCGATCTCGCTGTGGTTCTCTCTAAAACAGAGGAAAGAGGAGTTAGGCCCCAGGAGAGGCTGCAGACCGGACCAGGAGGCAGCCATGCTAGAATGAATGAAAGTTGATAAACGGCTACCGCTGCATCTGATGATCGATAATCACATGCATCCAGCCGTTTGAACATATTTTCTGCTTTGGCACTTTCATTCAAACACAGCCCCCAAGCAGAATGCAATCCGTTGTAGACACAACAGGATTGCATCTGTCTATGACAACTCACTAATCATGAATGACATATGAAAACATGATGCAAAATAACAGGATACAAATACTGCTAGCTGTTTGCTTATGAAAATACACTAATCAATATATTTACAATAGACAAACACTAGAGGGATGTGGTAGCTGGTTTTCTGGTTTCTCTGGTTATTCACTTTTCCTCTGGAGGGTAGGGGAAAAAAATACACTGAACAAAAACCTAAACGCAACAGGTAACTATTACAAAGACTTAATTACAGATCGCATGAGGAAATCAGTCTCATCTGTGGATTTCACATGAATAGATCTGCATCTGTTAGGCACAGATACCTTAAAGAGAAAGGTAGGGCTTTAGATCAGTTCACCAGTCGGTACCTGGTGTGACCATTTGCCTCACAGTGAGACACATCTCCTTCACATCGAGTTGCTCAGGTGGACTGTGGCATGTTGTCCCACTCCTCAATAGCAGTGAGGGCAGCATGGTGGCATGCCAAATGGGATCTTGTCACATTAGCGTGTTTGCTGTCTGTAGCTTATGGCTGCCCATACCGTAACCCCATCGCCACCATGACACTCTAACCAGTAGTTTTCCCCACTCAAGTCGGCTGCAACACCATGGTGCAGTCAGGCCAAGACAGCGCTGAGGACAACGAGCACGCAGAGGCGCTTCCCTGACTTAGCACAGTTTGTGCAGAAATTCTGTTGTGCAAGCCAACAGTTTCATTGACTGTCCGGGTCTCAAGACGATCCCGCAGGTGTAGAGGCTGGATGTAAAAGGTGGGTTGTATTGTACAAGGTCTGCAATTGCGAGGCTAGGTAGACATACTGCCAGATTCACTGAAATGACGTTGGAGGCGACTTATGGTAGTGAAATGATTACTCAATACTCAACAGCTCTGGTGGACCTTCCTGCAGCCCTCAAAACTTGAGACATCTGTGGCATAGTGTTGATTTTAGTGGCCTTTTATTGTCCCCAGCACAAGGCACCTGGGTGAGGTTTGATACGCCACACAGGTCAAGTGGATGGATTATCTTGGCTCACAAGCAGGAATGTAAACTAATTTGTGCACAGAATGATAGAAATAAGCGTTTTGTGCACCAAGTTTTGGGATCCATGAAACATGGGACCAAAGCTTTGCTGCATTTATATTTTGTTCAGTGTATATTGCTCACAATACGACCCCCAGATCAGCTGGGGCTGAAATCAAAATGTGGTGAAGCAGCGTTGAGCTACTATGCAACACATCGCTGGAACAAACTCCCGGAGGACTTAGGGCTCGCCTCAACACTGACCTCACCTCTATATTTTGTCTACTGCACATTTATCCTCATCTTTAACTTTTATTTCAATATAAATTGTCTTTTTATTGTCCATGTTTTATTCATCTGTGTATGAAATGTACTATAGAAATAAACTGGCCTTGCCTTACACAACAAAGCAGATCAGTCAGCAAGCTCTCTGTTGTGAAGCTCTTAGTCGGGTCTGAAGATCCCTTCATAGCGTTTCCTTTAGCCAGCAGGGGGGCGTGGGAGGTTCGGCTTAACAAAATGCTGTCAGAGACTATTAGACCTACTCTGGCTCTGTTCTCTGTCTGGGACAACACGTTGAAGCCTTCTGTTAGCCTACGCTTTGTTACTACGCAAAATTATATTTGGACTGAAATCCCATCTAGGGGATTTTTGAAGGCAGATACTGATATTTTGTGATTGTGGCCAATTGTCAATATTTTGTTCCAATATTCAACATTTTTTTTATTTGAATGTTTCCCAAGACTTTTATTTTTGTCAAGGTGAAAAGCCTCTGAAACAACATTTAAACCGCAATGGGACACGCAATGGGCAGCCCCCTAAGGCAGGTTTCACTACAGGTTTTACAATCCTGACACCCTGAAGGAAATCCTGTTAAATTAAAATAACCAGTCAGTCTAACCCTAACCCCACGTTAGTACAGTTAGTTAGTAGTACTTCCAGTTTGTCACGATTAGTCAACTGTGCACGGTTCTGTAGATGCTTAGCACAAAGGTCCCTGAGCCAATGGATAATCCTCTGTGACCCGTGCTGACTAGGCCTACCTGGCATATCTCTCCTTATCCCCACCAGGAACCTGATCATCATCATACCTGCAGAGGAGACAGGAAAGAGCATGTAACACACAGTATACATACAGATGAAATGCACCACTACCCACATTCCTCACATATGACGGTCCTCACACACTGATGATAGTAGATGGTTGAGCGTCTGATGGTAAAAACATGGAGGGAACTCAAAGCTGGGAAAACCAGGCTTCATGTTCTGCTCTGAAGTGTGTGTACAGCAAGTAAAGGAGGAATGCCACTAACTACTGATCCAAAGTTGGACACCGGGAAAGTTGGTATTCTGTGATGTCCTATCAATGTACCGCCGAGAGCGTCTCCATTGACAATGAATGCCATTCTCGCCACATTTGTTTGAACTGGCTTTACGTGATAATGCTATGAGTTCCCGCCGGACGGTGTCACCTCCTCCATCTTTTCCAATCTATTCTCTATGCAGCCGTACATCAATGGCACATCACAGATTGGGAAGCAGGATCAACTACTCCTGGCTCTGGGAGACATTAGCTCCCCTGTGACCCAGCATTTGCCTGGGATGCCAAACATCTGCATCAACTATGAGAACTATTACAAATGTCTTAACATTATACTGCAGGTCCAGTTTGTGAAACAGAAGTGTGCGTCCATTAATAAGACAGCGTTGAGGTTTATGGTGCTGCAGTTCCTCCTCCCCTCAGCAGAGAGCAGCATCCTCTCCGCTGCCACTGCTCAATTTAACAGAAATAAATCCAGTGTGTGTTGTCAGCTCAGGACATAATGGACTTACATCCGCTATATATTAAATATGAGAGGAAGGAAAGAAAAAACAAGTTGACGTGAACAAAAAAAGGTGAGAGAATGCCTGAGATGCAGTAAGAGAGAAACCAGCGAGGGTTACTTTGGAAACAAAAATCTGCAAGAAATACAAGAGGAAAAGACAAGAGGAAAAATGATCCAACGGTTGAAGTATAATAATGGGCCACAACTGTATTTATTTATGATGGAGTGAATAGAAAGTGAACATACGAATGACTGAATATGACTGAATCATGAAGTGAGTCAATGTTACAAACACAGGGTATCTGCAGGCTTCAGGCCTTTTTAATGCTACATGTTATTGAATTTAAGACCAAATAAAAATCAAAGCTGGCAAAAGCAGCCGATTTCTGATTGATCATAACTAAAGAGTAAACTATAAAAAGGGCTGTATAGACAAAAGGACACAAGGAAATAAATTAACTGTAAGTTCAGTAAGTCAGATTGGATCCCTGTCCCTGTCTAAAGGACATTAAGCAAAGAAACTAAACACTGCATCATAAAAAAGACCTATAACGAGATTTCATTAATACTTTTTAACAGCCTTAGATTGAAAAGGACCCGCAGATACCCTGAAACAGGAACCACGTGGTCTTCGTGAGCTACTTTTAAAAACAGATCATCGTTTTGGACAAAGCTGTTGCGGTAACCTTTCAATTTTCCTCACCTTGAAAATTTGCTAGGTCCCTCTCCGTCCTCATCATCAAAGTCCATTCTGAGGAAGAACCAGAGGAAATCACAGTTACTACTACAGTCGGACCGTGGGCTGCCAGCACATTGGGCCTCCTCTTGGCTAGGCTGCAAACGCTATCCACACCGACAGCTCTTCGGAGACATCGCTTTGGAACGAGAAAGTTCCACCCTGCAATTTTCTTCCATTTTTCAGAGTTCTTCCTCATTTGTTTTCTGCTGCTGCGAGAGTGACAAATACACCGACAAACAGTAATAAACCACATTAATCCATTTGTACAGGAAGTGGTGGATGGGTCCTGACTGCGGCGCTGATGCCGATGTCTCAACGTGTCACGCCCCGGGCGCAAGCGATGAGCCACTCCGTTTGCTCTGGCTGGCTTCCAGATGCGCCGGGATCAAAAAATCATTGTGTCACAACATTGCAAAAGGTTTAAAATCAGCCATCTGTAATGCGAGGCTTAGCCGCCGTGGCATGATGATGGGTGGAAGGGCCAACTTCACTCAGCCTGACACAATCAATTTAGGAGCAGCCGTGCACCAGATGGAGCAGGGCAACGTAAAATGGCTCTGATAAGGAGAGAATTGCACCGTAATTTGGTTTTGCAGTATTTGGAGATAATCCACGGCTGCCTGGTAGAACATTATTAACAAAAAGTGTCGACACAATGTAATGAGAAAAATGTCATCAAATCATCCGGCCTCCCTCCCCCCGCCCTCCCCCCAGCTGTATTCTTGCCTCTCCATACAGAGTGCTGTTAAAACATGAGAAGAGCGTTGGCCAGACAAGCCGTCCAGCTGCACCGCTATTGTGATGCCACTTCTCATGTGAAGTCGAAGAGGGTTTGGCGGGGGAGACGGTTGCCGACAGCCTGCCATGACTCACGGCGATTGCGTAAACTGCTTGGACGCTGTCGTGACAAATACTTGACGGATCATTTCTGTGTAGTCCGGATCGCTGGTCGTCTAAATCCTGACTCTGGGGGGGCTGGCAGCCTGCATCGGTGCGTCTCAATATCCCCCCCATCTGCCAGTGCCCAGCGCTAACCGCTGTGATGTTCATACTGTGACGTATGGAGGTGGCGAGGGGGGAGACTGCGTTGAGTGTTAGCGCTAAGTAATCATAGATGGCGTGCTCATTAATGAAGCAAAACGGTCCCCTTTGCCCTCTCTCCCCTGCAGGAACAGTGAGGCCGAATGAAAGCTTTGCCTCTTCTGTTGTCTCTATACTACCCCCACCCCCACCTCCCCCGCCCCTCACCCCCCTCACCCCCAAAGCTGCCTTGTCAGAATTGAGTCTGTATGCATGATTTACCTGACAGCTTAACGCACCATGGGAGCAAGGCTGTCTGTATGAGTGAGCACTGGAGAGGATTACTGTGTGTGTCTGTTGTTGTCTTGGGAACCTCTGAACTAGACCCTAGTGCACGCACGCACGCACGCACACACACGCGCACACACACACACACACACACACACACACACACACACACACACACACACACACACACACACACACACACACACACACACACACACACACACACACACACACACACACACACACACACACACACACACACACACACACACACACACACACTGAATAAATAAAGCAACAATGGATAGACAAGACATTTCCCTGTTGGCTCCCTGTGCCGTGTTTATTTGCCATATTGCCTGATTCCAGGTCTGTATTATTTATTCATGTTTGTATAAGCCTAATGCCTGTGCATGGAGTAAATAGCTTTACCCCCTAAGGATTAGGTTTACATGGTACTGAACTCATGTACCCCAACCCCCCCCCCGGTTCTTGCCATTTATTATTTCCCCAGCAATGGTTTCAGAGTCTCCTTTTAGTGGCGTTCTTTCAAGTTTCAATATTTGTTGAGTCTCTGTAGGTCTGTGTCTGCCAGTGTGGCTTGTTCTGTTCATCCCCACCTGACCTTACAGGACAAATTCAATCAATTCAGTCAAGGCTGAAAAGACCATTGGGGTGTTAGATGCCCGGTCCTCTGAAAGCCAGGGAAAGTCAGCTTCTGTCTGGCTTCTTTGACAGATATCTCACTTCTTATTGCCTGTACAGTCACAGCCAGTAGAACAGTGGTTCAAAAACTGGGATCCAGGAACGGGCAGGGGTGCTGGAGGGGGCAAAACGAGGAAAAGTGTAATTTCTCTACAACTGAATTCACTAGAAATGATTGCAAACAGAGGGTGTATGAGAATGACCGCTGTAATCCAAGGTTTCATTCTCACTCTGTTATCTCCTCACATACAGTTCTACAATTCAATACTAAATCAAGAGCAGAAATCTTCAAATGCAGGTCCAATGGGGATCTGTGGATTGTAATGTGTCTATTTGGGGGGGTCGGTGACACAGTGTGCAAATTTACCTTTTTGGTTGGTGGTAAATTAAAAAAACAAATAAATACCATGAATATAATTTTTCATAGAAATAGGTCACCATACGTGTGTTCAATGATGTTTTGTGTATAAAATCAGGTGCTGTGTGAAACGTTCAATAAAGAGTTTCAAATTAAAACTTGCTCTCTCACTTCCACAGAGGATCAAGTTGGTAATTCTGGGAAAAACATTAAGCTAGACATTAAACATTAACGTTAGGCTAGCTAACATCCAGGCAGCCAATCAGGAACCTGTTTTATACGGAGCCACTGTTCTGCTTCGCTTTGATTGGCTCACGGTCAGAGTGTACGGTGGCCAGCAGAACAGGCAAAGATGAAGAACGGTCTATAACATTCATGTGTTATCATTCAAAAGGTCACCAGACAGTTGATTCATCCACCAAACACACATTTACCCACCTTTGGCAATCGGCAGGTGTTATTTTCAGACCCTGCCATGACATTAAGATATTGTGAACTTCCACAGCAGGCCACCCATGAGGATACTCACCCTCCTGACCTCCTCTTGCCTCCTCGCCCTGGCATGGTTCCACCCATCCTCACCTGGCCTGCCCCAACTGCCCCAGGCATCGCTACCGTCCCCGGCAACTCACTGCCCATCTCTGGAAGACACAACAGTACCAGCAGGTCAGTGCAGGGTTAGTACAGACAGCAGCCTACACAGGACTCATGTTGCACTTAAGTCAGTTGCTCATACTGAGTGATAGAAACATTTCCAGGAAACCACTCTAATGGGTGAGTGTTACTGCCGAATGCCCAACTCAAACATAAAGGACATAGGGATGCAGATAGTACGGTAACAATAGTACCCTTTTATTATAAATCAGATATCAGCCAGTCAGGGTTGTCCAACTCTAATATGACAGATATGATGCACAAACACTGGCAAATACCTCTTTGAGTACTAATCCAATCCATATTTTCTGTACCAAACAGTACAGACTACATTAGTTGGAGGGGATTGTTGGACAAAATCACAGATATAATGGATGTTTTACAATGGAGTAGCTTGCTTCTAAAAAAAAAAACGAGCAGAAGATCAAGTTTATCTGCCTTTTGGACTGGAATCATGACTTGTGAAGTAGAAAGGGGAATAGTACTGGGGAAACTCTGAAAGCCTATTTTAGTCTGGTGCCATTACCATATTCCATATAAATATTGGTATCAGCACATTCCCAAAACAATAAATCAACACAGGCCCAGATACTGTAGCCTGGGGCTTGTTAACAGCAGCCTCGATACCAAACCAGACGATGTTTTAGACCTCCATACAAGTTTTTCCGCAGGTCCTTTCGTAAGCGATTATTCAACGATGAACCCAATAAAGAATAAAGAGAGATTACATGCTGGCAGTTTCATTCAATATCAACTCAGTCTGCGGTGGGACATAGTCATTATGGTTGAAAGGAATTATATTGCGTGCCAAATCATCTCTCTCGGCCGTCCACAAATTCCATCTATTTGCCTTGCTGTTTTCCCCTCCATCTAGCCGCTCTGTATGCTCACTCATTCAGACAGATGCAATGGATAGGCCAAACAAACCCTCCGTTATGCCCCAGTGCACCCAGTAACACAGTTAATATTTGATACAGTGTGCACCCCCCCCCCCCACCCCCCTACTTCTTCCAGCTTCTCCAGAGAAACACACAAACTGCAATGCAGGGTCTCGCAAAGAGCAAGCCTGACATCATTCATTCATGAGGTGGGTATAAGTAAACACACAGCTCTAAACTAATCTGATGAAGACACAGCTTCATCTGGCAAACTACCAGATACTGTGGGGCTGTTTAACTTGGCAGACAAGTGCTGTGTTACTCCTACAAGTCAAAACCGGTACTCTAATACGGGACCGATGTCTAAGCCCTGTCGCCTATCACTTACCCCAGTGTTATTATTGGGCCTTAAAAAGAACACACACACACGTTTTGTGGGAGATTGTCCCGTTGGTCAACTTAGCTGTTGAGTCAGTGGTTCTGAATCCTTCTGGTTTTCATTCCAGCCGTCTATCAAGGACTGATTTACACCTAGGACACGCAGGTGAATGCAATGAATCACCTGGTAGGATAGAAAACCAACAGTGCTCTGGACCCTGAGGACCAGGGTTGAAATGTGATGAGAACATAAGACGTGTTGGCTCTGGTGCTCCATACTAACACTTTAGCGTACACTATGTTGAGTAATAGCAGGTCACTAGCATTATCTCAAAAGTATGAAAACGGGAATTTGTAGCAGCTCTAAAGCTAAATGGAAAGTAATTCTGGCGTTTTGTGTAGCAAAATACACAAAATATGATAGAAATATGATAGCAGGGACTACTTTGTCTGTTTCCACAAAAAGTGAAGGTGGCGTGATGGGAGATTATGTACAGCTAAAAATCACTGTGCAACAGATGATGGTTGCTCACCTGAAATCGCTCCAAACATAAACCTGTCTGCATCAGCTATGTTGAGTTAATGAATTTCTGAATCTGCAGGGCATATAATAAAACAAAACACCAACTAACTGGCCGAATGTAGATGACAGGATGCCACATCAAGGTACTTCCAGCACCGCTACAATGATGCTTGATAGCAGAAAACGTTTCATCGATCTAAAACATCAACAGTGAACGTCAGCCCCTCAGAATCAAAAAGCAACTTCTTTCTAGACCAACGTTCGACAATCATACAGGGAGAAATTGAGGAGGAGAAATATCAATTTCTCCACCCCCAGTAGCCTCAATAGACCAGAATGCAATGCAGCCACATGACATGTTGTGTTTTGAGTAAGGGGAACAATTCACTTTTTCCTCAAAAATTCTTGCTCTCTTGCTCTTAGTATCCCATCACTTTAGCTCTCTCCACCTACACGTATAACCCACAGCTGAACGCAGCAAGTTCAGGCCCATTATGAGGTTTGCCGAGGCATTCTGGGATATGTAGTAAAATTACTAACTGAAGTAGAAGTACACGAGGCAGGTTGAGGGAAAGCGGGTACACCAAAAAAGTAAATTACAACACTTGATCTCAAAATAACTCAACATAACTGAACATCCCAAATTGATTATGTCTGTGTAAGAGCATCTGAGGGTATAATTTTCCTTTCACAGCCGAGTTGACCAACAGAACACACTCCCAAAAAACTCGGTGTATTAACTATATTTAAGTGTGCTGGTTTTCCTGGGCAGAGCATCTGAGGGAAAGACTGGCACAGCTAATCATATGCCTGGTGTTCACCACCAACCTCAATCACATCCACATCTTCAGTCAGTCGCTAAAAAGCCCTGAGGTCAAATGCATTAAATCAGAGTGTTGTGGGGCCGGGGGGAATGCTGCGTACTTTCTCCTTTTCAATCACTGCTCTCCCTCAGACAAGGTTGTTTCTCGCTCTTTCGTTCTCCTGCCTTCCCTCCTCTCTTTGCTCCAGAAGCGTTGTCCCCAGCTGCCGAGCTTGAGATAATCCTGCAATGACACAGCGTTCTCCACGTCCCCGGACCCCTGCTCTGGAGTCATTGCACCTGACCTTATTACTGTGGAAAGGGCAACACTGATCACAGATCAGCAGGCTAACTTTGTCCTGCTCTGGCTACAGCAGCAGCATTAGGCTTGACTTGATGCTAAGTGGGTGTCATCAGGGGATAGAGAAGCTGCACATAGCCTTTAGTACATGCTCCCTCAATGATCTCAGTAGGTCATTACATTACAACAACCACAACACACAGGGGATTAAAACATATAGAATCAGACCGAGAGGTTTGTTACATGCCTGGGGGGGGGTTGGTATTGACTGTGAATATACAGCGCTCTCATCTACAAATGGCTGGCACATTTCTTGTTCTCTGAAACAGGGAAGGAGACAGTTTTGTTTTGTTTTCTCATAGTGCCCTGCTACCTGGCAGGGATATTTTCTCATTTGTTGATTGTTCATTCTAACCAACGCCTCATCTCAGGACTGCGTATGCAGCCAAGGTGCTAATACCCTGCAAATTCTTTATTTATTTCCTCTTCATTTACATTGCCAATGAGGTGACACCGAGACTGCTAGAGAGAAAGGTTGACCTGTATTCATATGGGGATCTCCATCTCAAGCTCAAGAAAGTGCCCTCTAAACTCGAATAATTTGTTTCAGTTTGGACAGATCATCTTTAATTAAATTAATTTCTCCCACCACAAGTAATTTACGTTCAGAGAGTATGGAAAGAAAGGCTGACACCTTCCAAGCCAACACCTATTTTCTTGGAATAAGCCTGGCCTAAGGAGGTTCTAATGTGTGTTTAGGGAGAATAATGTTAGGCCATGCGCTAGTATCTACTATAAAGGCATGCCTACGAGACAACATTAGTATGTAAGGAGCGTTTGCACAGTTACAATGCAACAAGGTAGACTGGTAGCAGTTAGGTATTTGCTAAGTTATAGCTGAAGTTGGCTGCATGCACACTGAAGGCAACCATGAGCATTAATGTTCCTAATACGGAATTTAGCGAAAAAGGAGAGAATTGCTGTTGCACACGTCTCCCCTACAATAACCAATACACATGAACAAACCACCTCGAGCTAACTTGAGCACACCTAAATATCAGCTCAATATCGGCTCACTTGACGGCAGTTAAACAGTGTTGATCTAGCCCCGTTTTGCTGTAGGGAGAGGAACGTATGTGCCATTTAAAAAAAATCTGTCAAATTGACATTGCCTTGCGGGAAATGACTCAGACATTTTACTAATTGCTAGTGTTCCGGTAAATTCGGCATACCAGTGATCCACCAAGCACCACTTTATTACAATAAAACCTCAACTTTTAGAATTGGTTCGCGCCGCTCGCTGCCGCACTCCGCTGTGTACGTTGGTCTAAGAAGAGAGGGGGGAGAATGGGGGACACCAATCTATGAGTTTACATTTTATTTAAATAAACGTTGCTTGGTGTATTGGGTGCATGCCGGACTGAAGAGAGGTCCCTTATGATTCGTGAAATGTCTTAAGTTGTGTTGTAACAGGTATGCGCCTTTGCCGATAAGCTAAGACACGCTAAATTGCCAGATTTTTAAATTAACTTTTGGCGTGATTCCCTCTCCATACGAGAGACCGGCACCTATCGGGGCTAATGTCCCCTTAAGCCTATGCAATATGGAATCAACAGGCGAGGGGGGGTTGCGACCTATACATTTTAAGTGACACTGCCAGCTGGCCTGCATATTATGAACGTTGAAACGACCTGACTGAGATAACGCAGAACATCTGATGCGCTGTAGGGCAACGAAATGTAAAACAACCTTTTGTATCACGGAGAGGGGAAACCCAAGAGGGTCGAGGAAATCAAAGCACGTAGCTAGCTAAACTGAGCTAGGTCCGGAACCAAAAATAAAAACACGACAACCGAGACAAAACATAAAAAACGTAGACAACTGGTCGGTTTGGACATGCACCTAGCTAGCCGCAGCGATGTGAAGAATAGCCGTGTTGTGAACGGCGGTTCAGTGGGGGAAGGGGGATGGATGCTGGAGCCAGGCTTCGGCGGCCTGGCGGCGGCTTCAGCCCTCGTCGGTATCCGTCGAAACAAAACGAAGCTTCTGTTTTTGTATTGTAACTCTATAAACTGTCCATTTCGTCCGCTAAAACACTGAGTGTTGACTTACCAGATGGGTTGACCGCGGCGGGAGTTGCCATGTTTCCTCAACGGGGGGAAAAAAAACAAGGGAACGATGGAGATGACGCACAATACGGCTCGAGACCCCGCGAGAGACGGTCTAAACTCCGGGTGTTTCGCACGCGAGGCTCGGTCCAACCGCCTCACATCCGTTAAACCGGAGTGGAAACAATCCGGATTCACAACGGAGAATGCGACCGTACTTCCTGTACTGACAGCGGTAGACGTGTGTTTATTTAGTATAAAATCCCTCCTAGACCAGACTTAACAGAATGCAAGATGTCTGAATGGAAGCACCGCGAGATTTTAGGGAGTTAGCCTACATGAATTAATTATTGTTGTACAGTCTGACTGCTGCAGTGATGAATGTAATGTAATGATTAATGGTAAGTAAGTACATTTCACGGCAAGATAGAGCCACTTTTGATCTAATAGTTTTTATTAGTAGTTTTCTACTGCTGGCCACTGGGAGCTGCCCAGTACAACCAGTCCTCTACTGTGCAGCTGTACTGGAGCAGCTGGGGGTTCAGCAGCCTTGCTCAAGGGTACCTCAATAGGTGTCGTAGAGAGAGGGGAGAGTGTTACTCATTTCCCCCTCCCAAATTTATGCTTTTATCCCATAAAAAGAAACTATCTTCTACAGCTTACATTACTGTAATACTACTTACTACCACATAGTATGCTATGAATTTACCTCATGGAGATTTATGTCAGCCTAAAAAGGTGGATAAACTCTATTCCAAAACTCTATTCCTAAAAAGTTTAGGTGGATTTACCTTTTACTTCCATATCCTTTGTGATTCCATTTTTTTTTCTTACTACTGTGAAAATAGTCTCCTCTCTTCAGCACTATGTCCTGTTGAGTGGTTCTCAACGGGGGGGGCGGGTCCTTGGTGGTGTTCCAGCAGGGGGCACAAGCAAAATAAGTAACTAATTTCAGTATTATTCACTATTATTCAAGTTGGTACGATAAGAGAAAAGATTGAGATGACTGTTTTGATCACACCTACAGTAACAAGTCATATCTTGAAACCACAATCCTATCAAATGGTGGTCCGCAGTGTAATCTGTCTGAGGGGGATCTTTGGTATGAAAACGTAAACGTGCGCGAAGAAAAACTAGGAAATAATGTAAACGATGAGTTTTCTCATTCTGGGGTGAAATAATTTCTTGACCCTAACCTAAACCTAATCCAGATTGTAATCTTAACCCTGAACACACACACACACACACACACACACACACACACACTTGGCTCATCTTGTTGTATCTCACAGGAATTATTGTGTTTGCAGAATAGACAGCATCTTTTATGTGACAAACAAGCTGACATTGGCAGTTGGCAGTTAAGCAGAAGACACATGTAGCCTGATGCCATTCACACTTTCTCATGTACGTGCGCGCACACACACACACACACACACACACACACACTGAGCGTGTAGCGTGAAGCTGTGTTTGTGGGGCTCAGTATGCAGAGAGGGGATGCAGCAGCCGGCAGCGCCCCGCTCTCTGTCCGTCTCCCCCCCTTTCCTCCCATCTGCCTTCCCTCTCCTCAGCCTTTCCTTTTAACTTCCCACCCACCTCCTCTCCTCTCTCTCCTCCCTCTCCCTCTCTCTCTCCTCCCTCTGTCTCACAGCGGTTCCTCAGCGCATACCAGGAGCCGTCCTACCTTCAGCAGGATGTGAGGGGAGCAGGTAAGGAGCAGATTCTTTTCTTTATAAACCTCTTTCTGTCTATCTGTCCATCTCTTTCTTTCTCTCTACTGCACCGGCAACAGTTCCCCATGTGTTAGGGCGTGCCGTGATACAGGGTGCGGCGGCCGATTACAGTCGGTGAGATTTTTAAGTGTCTGCGTATGGATTTGTCTAGAAGGTTTGTCAAGTGTGCACGTGTGTGTTCAGGTGTGTTTTTGAGGTTGCTGGATGTGTGCAGGTGGAGCGTGGACTCTCCGACAGCAACATAACTGTATTAAGTCTAATTTTGCGTGTGTTCTCGAATACTATCTTGATTTTCTTGTTGTCCTTGATTCTTTAGTGCGGCCGACGATGCTGTTACGTCAACCAAATGCTTTCTGTTCTGGGATGAAAGGGCGCTGCTTGCTCAGGACGGCAAACTTTCGATTTTCTCAAAAATCTGATCAGAATCATGATCAGAAACAGATCATGTAACCCTACCCGGTCGGAGTGAGTGATTTGCACGTAGCCTGGGTTCAATGCCCCAGCATCTCCATAGTCTCAGGGCAATCACCTTTCAAGCTGAGAGCCCGGGCTCAAATCTTTACAAAAAATAAAAGTCTGCCCTGCTTAAGTGTCTACCTGTCCCTGCCAACTTTCAGAAAACTTGTGTTAGAGAATTGTAGGGATGAAGAGAGTCGAAGTAAGAATCAAAGAGAATTGATGGTATTCTGCTTTATCTGTTGCTTTCTAGCGGGTCGGGACCAATATATTGATTTGCCGATATATGGGGTCCTTTTATTAAAAATCAGATATCGGCGTCGTCACCCTCTGATATGAGGCAGGTTCCTCCCAGACGAAGCTACGTAGAAACACCCCGTAAAACCTGCAATGAAAAGTTGGGATCGATTCTTCATTAAAAGGCCTACTGTACCCCAGAGGTTAAAAGACTTTCATTTCATTTGTGTTTCAGTGGAGAGCCTGGCATTGAAACAGTTAAATTTAAAGAGACTGTAGTATCGGATGTCGGCAGTTTCAATACACAAATATCACTACTCATATCAGTCATCATTCTTGTCTGTCTGTCAAGCCTGCCTACGGAGGCTATGGTCGGCTGCTTTTTGCCACAAAAAAACCCACCACGACAGCTCACGGCTACATTGACACTTCTCGCATCGCCACGTTGTGTCTCTGGTGACCTTCACACAGCGTGGTGACCTGTCCGATGTCCCCGGCTGGCTACGGTCGGATAGCCAGGGATAGAATGGTTTGATTGACTGGTGGTGCTCTCTGCGTCTGCTCGTTGTACTAAGGCCCGATACCTGGATGAACAGAGGACAAGGTGATCAGAGAAACCTGTTAAGGTTTCATTGAGACGTTCTGATGTAGCAGCAGAGAGATGGGGGCTCCTTTCCTGTTGAGCACTGACTCCTCATCAGTCTCACTCTCAGCTTTTGAATTTAGCAGTGTGAAGTACTTGTGTTTGTGTGTGTGTGTGTGTGTGTGTGTGTGTGTGTGTGTATGCAGTAAGTTAAATATGATTTCCTGGAATGACTCAGGTGTAGAAGTGAATTTCAGATTGCAATAATTGCCAGGGGCAAGGCTGAGCTTCAGACTTCCATTTGGGGCTCCGTACCTCGTTACATTCAGAATCCTGTCCTATAAATTATTGGAACAATAAAACTCTTAATAACTTGGTTGAGGCGGCTGGCACAGAGATTGACGAGCCTTCCACGGTATGTCGTAGAGAAAATCCTTCCTCCAAAAAAACCCCTGTGAAAATGAATCTAATATTCACCATCTATCATTTTGTCAGCGAAAGGAAAAACCACTTTGCTTTAATCCAGCATGCACACCTACAGTTTCTTCTTGTTCTTTTTGTTTCATGGAAAACAAGCGAGCCAGGGCTTGTAAACAAAAGTCACATGACTCACAAGCAGCTTGTTTATTCGACAGTTTTGGTAACCTGAGATCCTGCCGGGTTAGAAGGAGAAAATAAATCTGACTCCAAGTCTGTAACTTTATCTAACATGATGGACTTGTCTGTTCTTCTCTGGTGTTCATACCAGGTAAGAACACACGAAGAAACAGCTGCATGTGAGCATCTTGGTTCATTTTTTTATGCTAGGTTTTCCAAGCAGGAGGAGCTGCTGGCTATCAAATGTCAACATCCGTCTCCTTATGGTTCAGATAGCGAATGGCGTTCTCTCCCGACGAACCGAACTAAAGGAGGAAACGCTGCAGAGTTCAAATAAACCGGCCCAAACTTGGCTCGGTGTGAACATGCTCTTAATGTGACATGATGGTTTCAGAGGTCAGTGATGAGACTGATAGTTGAGAAGACCGGCTGGCAGCCAGACAGCTGCATTCCATCGGGATCAATGGCCTATTCAGGTGATTACCACAATCTGTATTGGCACGAGAGCTCCTTGATAGTACTTAAAGGGTAATTCCGGGATTTTTCAACCTGGCCTCTATGTCCACAAAATCGCTTTTCATACCTTTTAAGTAGGGCATGTCCGGGCATGTCCAGGCAGTCAAGTCCACTAAAAGTGCTTGATTTTGCCACTGACAGGCTCAGATTGTTATTTGTGTGTCTGACAACATTACTGAAAGGATCGCTATAGAAATAGACCATTTTTAACCAGAAATAGACCTTAGACATGACATAGACATGCCCGGACATGCCCTCTGGATTACATTGGAGCCTTGAGCCGTGGTTACCGGTTGAGCCGATCGACTGGAGCAACTCCGGAAATTTTGGGATCTACTTAAAAGGTATGAAAAGCGATTTTGTGGACATACAGGCCAGGTTGAAAAATCCCGGAATTACCCTTTAAAGAAGGCATCACTGTAAATCTGATCTGACTTTGGCTAATTCTACACAGCCTGGCACCAGGTCCAGTTTGCTCTGTCCAGTCCACATATCGCACATTCCTCAAGGAGAGAGAGTTGGCTTGAATTAACCTGAATGGTAAATCTTGGTATCCTTTCAAGGAAATATAGAGGTACAATAGTTAAATGGACATATCACAAAGTTAAACATACAGTGCCGTAATAGTTCAATATATAAGTGACTATGATTCACAATGATTTTTCCATCCTGTTGTGATGGGTTTTTTCAGTTTAAGAAGTGTGACTGTAAGATGAAGTCATAGCCTAGTCTGAGGTTTTCATGTGTCAACCCTTGGTGGCACTTCTCTGCTTGAGAGACCAGGCCTGTCCATCCTGCTCTGTGACAGGGATCCCTCTAATCCTAGCAGATATTGTCAATTTCATCATTTTCTGGAGAAATTGGCTGCGCTGTCTGGACTGACAGACTGACTGAACGCTGCTCAATCTGCACACGGAGGCTGATATCAACTACTCAGACTAGACTCACCTCTGGTTCACTTCTGTCTTTCTAACACATTACAGATTACTTGATCTAAACTAAGGAAACTACTAACCGTACAGTTCAGATTCTGAAATTTGTTGTAGAATGGGGTGATATTTATTCATTGACTACCTTATAAGTACACAATTTATTACTTTGTTTAGTGGATATAAAACGTGTCCCCCTCTAGCCACTAATAAACCCGTGGGTGGTGTTGGTTAACTTCTGCTTCAGCTCCTTATTTATCATCCTGGTTGTTTTGTCATTCATGCATCTTTTTCTATTTATCAAACTAGTCATAGACTTTATCTTTATGTAGCAACAGAGCATTGGATTTATTTCTTGTTGAGTTTTAGTCCTTGCTGCATTTTTCAGTTGTAGGGATGGTTATTTTTAATTAATTAATTAATTAATTAATTAAAATTACAGTGAGCATTCCTATAGATAGAAAGAAAGAAAGAATTCAGAATACAATTTACTTTTTGGCATCAGTTCACTAAACCACTAGACTGAAATGTACTGTAGTCACTTAAACTGCATTTACCTCATGGCGTCAATTAACTGTCCATTGTGCATCAAACCCATTTGATCTCTTGGTTACTGAAATGGACTGAAGATGAACAAGTACAGTCAGGCTGTAACACAAAGATGCCCTTTAAATGTGGACAGATAATGTGGACCACAAAGCAGTCACAGTAATAAATGGAGTACTAGTGACCAGACTGTGGCTACATAGTTCTCTCCTTGTGGTTAGCAGTGCTGCTGCAGTGCTGCTAACCTGAACAGGAGACGTGTTGAGTTGGTTTATTGATCTGCAGGTCTCTGAGAAGCGAGCTGGGACCGTTGGGAGCAGCAGTTTGCCTCCTGAGGTCAGATGATGGCAACTCTGTTTGGCTCTTTGCATTAACAAGTTCACAGTGTGAAGCGCTGCTGGCTGTTGGTTACAGTAACATGCTTTATTACATTTTCACCCCAGTTATTACATTATCAGTTGCTACGGGGGTTTCTCTCTCAAACAGAAGTCAGTGTATCTTTGAGGAGGAAATAAAAACGTACATCCAAGACCAAATGCGTTGTTGTAGCTGATCCTAGCTGATCCTACAGAATAGTATCAGGTATCATGAGATGATGCATGATCCTTTTCATGATGTATGCAAGTAGGAATCTGAATATAAAGAAGGTCAGACTCCGGGATGTTGTTGTCCCTCTTGCTTGGATTTCAGTTTACCTGACGTTCCATCAAGGCTGAATCTGGAACACACACAAACATACACACCCACTCCAATGCGCACACACACACACACACACACACACACACACAGTGGCCTTAAGCACACAGAGTGGAGAGAAGCCAGCTTGTCAAAATCCTGATGTCCTATCACGGCAGGGGGTCTGCCTGGGTCAGGCGGTCTTGTCTCCGTAGCTCAGCAGTACCCTGACTCCACAGCCCTGTTGTACCTTGTTCAAACTGGGTGTTGGATCTCATGGCGTCTGGGGGTTATTTCGTACCCCGACCAGAGGGAGCTAGCCCTAACTCACCCTGACTAGCCCTAACTTACCCCAATGGGCTTATAATCAGCGTAGAAATTGTCATTGGATATAAGTAGGTTTTGAATTTTGGTGGCAATTTCTAGTCGATGCCGATGTAGTACCAGAGCTCAGTTGTTAGTGAATCGACGGCTCTGCTTTAATTTGTCGGTGAGTCCAGTGCGGGGGCCATGGAGCTGTGCAGAATCACAAAACAGACCTACCTGAAGGCCTATTATCTATTATGTGCTTCTACTGGCCTGGAGCACTGCAGCCTTTCCACTGCAGCCTCGTCTGTGGGAATCACAGAGACGGCCTTTGTCGTTTCCCCTCGGCTTGCAGCCCTGCTCTGTTCAGCCTGAAGGAGGGAGAGAGTGAAAAGGGTGACTGTGCCGATCCCTGGAGTGCAAAGCAAACACGGCGTTGGCAAGAGAGAGGGGTGGGGAGGTGGGTGAGGGAGGCTTAGGGGGGAAGCTACACTTGTCCTGCTTAAGGTTTTCTATTCTCCCATCTGGCTCCACCGAACACAATGAAGGGAGTCAGTGAATGTAGCAGATACAGCAGATGTGAGCTCTGTCTCCAGCCATACGCTTTCTGATTCCCCTGATCACACTCACCAGTGCTGCGTATATACCTACACCTCTCCGAATGGTTTCATCGTTTTGAACATTGATATTTTTAGATGTTATTCTTATGCACACTTCACATTTTTCATAGTTAATACTTTAACAAGCAATCAATACATCTGTAAGTAACAGCTGCAAGTAACTAAGCAGGGTTGTAGTGGATGGAGGGTAAATAGAGCTGAGCACCTTTTTAAGGAAACAAAAGCATAAATTAATGCTTTTCTGAAAATGTTTTGACCACCAACTGGAGGCCATATTTTACCCTCCTTTTAACTTACCATTACATCACTTTTTATGTTTATATTCAATTTTACTGTTACTATTTGTTGCTGCAACAACCTAATTTCGCCACAGGTGATCAATAAAGTTTCTTGTCAGTCTCTCTCTTTCCTGTCTTCCAAGCCAGGGGAATCTCTTTCCATATTCCCTTCTCTGCTTTCCCCTTATTGTTCAGTCTGTTATTCCTAAACACCTTCTCTCCCTCTCCTCTGTTTTCTCCTCCTTTATTTCTTGTCCTTTTCCCGGCCTGGCAGATGGGCTGTGCTGAATGGGAGCGGTCGGCGCAAACTTTCACCCCTGTGGATCACAAGGGAAATAGAAGGCGGGGGGGCGGGGGGGCGGGGGGGGGTGAAGGGGGTGCCTTGGAGATTAGGTGGATGGATGGATGGATGGATGGATGGACGGAGGGATAGATAGATATGTTTGGAATCAACAGAAGAACTGGGTAGTTAGCATGAGCAGCAATAGCCACCGACAGACAGACAAAGAAAAGAGCGCCACCTACAGGAACTCAAACTCCATCAACAGAAAATCTGAGGAAAATAGGAAATACAAACTGATGGGTTTTCATGGAGGTTTGCCAGACTTGGGGCTGTCCTGTTTTCCTGCATTGTAGACTTGAATGAGTTTGCGGAAATAGTTCTCAGCCAGTTAAGCATCCCCAAAGTCAGCCTTCTTCCCAGCCCTGTCTCTACCCTCCACTGAAGAGCCTTTATCACTATGTGTGTGAATGTGCAAGTGTGTGTGTGTGTGTGTGTGTGTGTGTGTGTGTGCGTGTGTGCGTGTGTGCGTGCGTGTGTGTGTGTTAATCACTCCAGTCAATTATAAGAAGGCTGTGTGGTGAGTGTCACAATACATTACAGCTTAAATGACAACACAGACAGGAGGCATTTATCTCTTTCTACAGGAGATATACCATTCCATATACCATATACCTCTCTCTCTCTCTCTCTCTCGCTCGCTCTCTCTCTCTCTCTCTCTCTCTCTCTCTCTCTCTCTCTCTTCTCCATCCTTGCACCGAACTTCCTTCACACTTCAGAATCTCACCTCACCCTGGATTCATGCTCGGGCAAATTTTTGAGGACTGTCAGACAAAAGCACACATTGAATTACTGGAACAACACAAACTGAATCTGCACTTCTTGTGTGTAGGCCGCAAAATCCACTGAAGGCTAGATACAAGCAGAGCTTCCACTCACAAATGGAAGTAAATAACGGATTTGTCTGAATGCAAAGTTGCAAGTTGTCGTTTTATTGGTCTGATGTAGAATAAAATGAAAACTTTGCATTTAAGCATCTTGAATGACAGAAACATTCTAGATAAACCTTAATCCATGGACCTGTGTGGTAAAATGTTGTCCTATGGACACTAAAAGTGATTCAGTAATATTCTCAGTAAAAGTGATCAGTGTGATCAGGTAGATTTGTCTCCAAATGTAGGTTACTGTGACTCAGTAAACTGTCTTGTCTTTAGCCCTAGTCTCTACTCCAAAACACTCTGAGTTGGAGCTGGAGAAGAGTCAGCTCAGTTAACCTGAACAAACTGGTAGCTAGCTAACTAGCCAGCAGGCTAGTTTAGTTACTGTTAACATGGGACTACTAGCCACTGCTAACGCTAGCTTCTACTAGATACGTTAGCTAGTGTGCTAATCAGATGTGTTAGCAACAAGACAGTGATGGTTAACTGACCAGATGCTATGGTTAGCTACCTAACAAGCTAAACACTAAATCAATCAGATGTATCAGTAATGATCCCAGTCAAAAACAGCACAGAGATGAACCATGTCTATTGGCTGAGTTGAACACAATCAGCCATTCACAGAGCTTAGGACCTCCAATATGGCCGCCAGTGATGTAGTTTGATAGTGTTCAGCTATAGAGGAGTGATGTGGGTTGACAGTATTCAGCTATAGAGGAGTGATGTAGTTTGATAGTGTTCAGTATAGAGGAGTGATGTAGGTTGACAGTGTTCAGCTATAGAGCAGTGATGTAGTTTGACAGTGTTCAGCTATAGAGCAGTGATGTAGGTTGACAGTGTTCAGCTATAGAGCAGTGATGTAGGTTGACAGTGTTCAGCTATAGAGCAGTGATGTAGGTTGACAGTGTTCAGCTATAGAGGAGTGATGTAGTTTGATAGTGTTCAGCTATAGAGGAGTGATGTAGTTTGATAGTGTTCAGCTATAGAGGAGTGATGTAGGTTGACAGTGTTCAGCTATAGAGCAGTGATGTAGGTTGACAGTGTTCAGCTATAGAGGAGTGATGTATTTCACCTGGACTACCCTCTTGACAGCCTAAGGAGAATCAAGTCCAGTCGCGTGGCATTTGCTCACCCTGCCAAGAGCGTTGTGCCAAAACCAATAAGTCCCTGGACGTCTCTGGTGTGTTGCTGCCTTGTGGTTTTAGCAGAATCACTATGAAGCCCATTCATCTGTTTAATTAGAAGTCTGTCTACGAGCGATTACCATTGATCACCTTATGACGCTAGAGGAGTCTTTCTCTTGTGCTTACTAGGCCTTCCTATACTATACAGCAGTAGAAATGTCTCAATAGGAATGCAGCATTTGTTAAAATACCAATTTGCCACAATATGAAATAATCCTTGATCACTGAAGAAATGTCTTTACTGTATTGTGCTTCCTCCTGGTAGCTGGAGAGTCTGATGTCGTTCCATGTGAGTTTCCATGTATTTCTGAGTGAATGTGATGCTGGCTGGCGGCGGTGATGAAGGAGCACTGAAGCTTATGAATATCTTCGCAAGGTGATGAGAACATTTGTTTGCTCTCCTCACTTAAGCATCCCGAGGTGGCGCTTTCACAAATAATCTATCAATTTCAGACGCTTCACGGCGAGGCAATTCATCTCGGGTGTCGGGGCTCACAACAACAAGCGGATCATTCAGAGCGCAAGCCGTCCACAGATCTGTTTGACGGCCTGAACAGTGCCACGTTGTTCGTCGGCTGCTCGGCCCGTCTTCGTTTGCATATGCAGATGGACGTGGTTGTAGACCAGGGATCAAAACAAAGCCTGTTTCACTCAGTTTGATAGAGGCAGCGGTAATTTTTCATTGAATTGCTAATGGGGAAACCGAGGTTACAGTTGAGTCCTTAAGGGTGGAAGAGAGAGGAGTTGTAGGACTGTTGGGTGGCTGGGGAGGTTGTTGGAGATGGGACATGATTGCCTTTCTCAGATCAGGGCCAGTGGTAGCCAGTAGCTGGGTCTCCATACAAGTATTTTTACGTGATTTATGATGGAGCAACTTCAAAAAGCTGAACAAGAAACTCAATATTGCAAAAATGGTAGAATCTGCACTTCAAGTTGTTCTCCATCATGATTGTACGACCATTAGTTGGCGTGCATTTAATCTTCGTTAGCTGACATTAGCTGACACCAAAGACCAACTTTTCTCATACATGTGTTTTCTTCAGGTTGGCTATTTACTCCCTTCCAGCCAGCTGATGGGAACACGCTTAAATCACATCTCATTTTGGGTTTTCAAACGTCGGCTGGATGGAAACATAGATAGTGAGAAGAAGGTTCTTATTAGTGTGTGCATTGTAAGGAAATCCCAAAAGCGCTGACACAGGATAGGCTCACCACTCCAATTTCATCTTGATCCCTGGTGGACGGATAGGGTGGCAATACTTTAAATCGGATTATATCCTCCTTTCTCCGGGGTCACTGCTGTCTCTTTCTGTGCCTCGGCGTCTCTCCACCGGAATGGCAGCGGAGCAGTAAATTGTGTTCCCGTTAAATAGGGAGATAGTTGGCTGTCATGGGGAACCTGGCTGGTTACGGATGAAGAGTTCATACCTGACACAGCACCGAGTAGTGCTGGACTGATGTGACTTTTTGAAGCGTATTGAAGCCCCCAATATTTTCATCCAGTCAAAGGAAAAATCTTTTGCTCCTAAGAAACTCAATTTAGTCTCATTTTCTGATCACCTGCATCTGAAATGTTTCTCCTCTGAGGAGCAATGAGGAGATGACAGAGAGAGAAAGGATTCTGACACTATGAGATCGATGTGAAGATGCGACCATGTGACATATATAATGGTCATCAGCTCCTACTATATGGCTGATGGCCTCGTGGCTTCAATAGGAAAATACAACAGTGTTGAGTTTTCTTTCTCTGATCTCATGGTCTCATAGTCGGGAGAGTTAAATTACACTTATTTCAGATCTGGGAGTATTAAATATCTTTACATTGTCATGCCAAAGTGGAAAATTCCAGAAAATTTCAAGGATTCAGTGTTTTCCCCAGAATGTTCTAATTGTCAGGGTGGAAAAGCCCCAGAAACAGCATTTAGACACTAACTCATGGACACTAAAACTCTCCACTGAAACCCAGACTAATGAAATTCCTTTAGGGTTAGCAGGGTGACCCACCCACCTGCTCAATGGTAGGAAAACTCTGGGAGACATTACTACCTTTTAAGGTAGTAATTAAGAACTAGAAATGTACATTTCCTGTAGAAAATGTGAAGTGGGCTAGCTTCGTGCAGCCGGAAGTATTGCCTACGCAGCTCTGTAGTTACTAAGGATAGGGTGGCAAGGGTGTCCCCAACCACCGGGCCACCTATTGCCGGGCAAACGCCGGCTGTGCAAACCCCAGAGCAGAAGTAGAGGCCAAATAGTAAAAGCACAAGTATGAGAAGCATATGTAGTAAAATCAGAAGTAATAGTACTACTACCAGTGCTACTAATAGTATGACTACTACTACTACTACTACTACTACCATCATAACAACAAAACCTACTACAATAAATACTACTGCTGATACTACAACTACTACTACTACCACTAGTACTTCTAATACTGCTACTCATAGTACTACTATTACTACTGCAACCATGAAAGTTCAAGAATACATAAGAGCCAATGAGAGAGCTGATCAAGGGTCCCCAACCACCGAGTCACCTATTGCAGGACCGGGTAGTACATACTACAGAATAGTACAACTATCAGTACTACTTCTACTACTATCATAACAACAAAACCTACTACTATAAATAATACTACTGATACTAATACTACCAGTAGTACTTGTAATACTCCTACTACTAATACTGCTACTCGTAGTACTACTATTACTACTGCAACCACCATTCTATACTATCATACTACCTAGCTGCTGTTAGTAATGCTACTGCTACTACCATCAAAGTTTATGAATGAAGACACAAGAGCCAATCAGAGAGGAGAGTTGAGGTCCTATTTGCATAACAAAAATGTATTGGTCGAGCCACTGAGAGCTCTCCCAATGCATTGTCTATGGGAAAACATGTAGGTGTTCATAGCTAAATGTTACAAAAACTATAAATGGCATTGCTTAGATATTTACATGTGAGTGAAAGCATAAACTGCTGAACATTTTGATATATAATATGTCCATGTAGCTTCAAAGCTGTAGGAGTAGCAACAAGTTACAAAACGACTACAAAATTTCAAATCTCCAACTGCTGCTAGAGTGGAGACCCAAACATTCTACAATGTGTGTGTATGTGGAGCATGATGCTCAAACAAACTTGAATATCTCAAAGACTATAACTCATAGGACTACGATATTTACAACTGGGTGAAAGCATGAAAAGCCCAACATTTTGATGTATAACATGTCCATGTAGCTTAATAACTGTAGGAGTAGCGACAAGTTGGAAAAGTACTATAAGATTTCAAATTTCTAACTGCTGCTAGAGTGAGAAACGAACATTCTACAATGTGTGTGTATGTGGAGCAAAATATGCATAAAACTACAAATATTTCAAAAACTATAAAAACTATAAAAACTACAAATACACTACAAAAACTACAAAAGACTATGAACATTTTGATGTTAGTATGAAGTTTCTAGTACAAAAACTGACAAACTAGTAAGACTATAAAAAAGTGGCGGAATAATAATAATAATAATAACTAGAAATTTACATTTCCTGTAGAAAATGTGAAGTGGGCTAGCTTCGTGCAGCCGGAAGTATTGCCTACGCAGCTCTGTAGTTACTAAGGATAGGGTGGCAAGGGTGTCCCCAACCACCGGGCCACCTATTGCCGGGCAAACACCGGCTGTGCAAACCCCAGAGCAGAAGTAGAGGCCAAATAGTAAAAGCACAAGTATTAGAAGCATATGCAGTAAAATCAGAAGTAATAGTACTACTAATAGTACTCCTACTACTACTACTACTACTACGACGACTACTACCATCATAACAACAAAACCTACTACTATAAATACTACTACTGATACTACAACTACTACTACTACCACTAGTACTTCTAATACTCCTACTACTAGTACTACAACTGTTACTACTGCAACCATGAAAGTTTAAGAATGCATAAGAGCCAATGAGAGAGCTGATCAAGGGTCCCCAACCACCGAGTCACCTAGGACCGGGTAGTAAATACTACAGAATAGTACAACTATCAGTACTACTTCTACTACTATCATAACAACAAAACCTACTACTATAAATAATACTACTGATACTAATACTACCAGTAGTACTTGTAATACTCCTACTACTAATACTGCTACTCGTAGTACTACTATTACTACTGCAACCATCATTCTATACTATCATACTACCTAGCTGCTGTTAGTAATGCTACTGCTACTACCATCAAAGTTTATGAATGAAGACACAAGAGCCAATCAGAGAGGAGAGTTGAGGTCCTATTTGCATAACAAAAATGTATTGGTCGAGCCACTGTTCCACTCTCCCAATGCATTGTCTATGGGAAAACATGTAGGTGTTCATAGCTAAATGTTACAAAAACTATAAATGGCATTGCTTAGATATTTACATGTGAGTGAAAGCATAAACTGCTGAACATTTTGATATATAATATGTCCATGTAGCTTCAAAGCTGTAGGAGTAGCAACAAGTTACAAAACGACTACAAAATTTCAAATCTCCAACTGCTGCTAGAGTGGAGACCCAAACATTCTACAATGTGTGTGTATGTGGAGCATGATGCTCAAACAAACTTGAATATCTCAAAAACTATAACTCATAGGACTAAGATATTTACAACTGGGTGAAAGCATGAAAAGCCCAACATTTTGATGTATAACATGTCCATGTAGCTTAATAACTGTAAGAGTAGCGACAAGTTGGAAAAGTACTATAAAATTTCAAATTTCTAACTGCTGCTAGAGTGAGAAACGAACATTCTACAATGTGTGTGTATGTGGAGCAAACTATGCATAAAACTACAAATATTTCAAAAACTATAAAAACTATAAAAACTACAAATACACTACAAAAACTACAAAAGACTATGAACATTTTGATGTTAGTATGAAGTTTCTAGTACAAAAACTGACAAACTAGTTAGACTTTAAAAAACCAAAAAAAGTGGCGGAATAATAATAACTAGAAAGTACATTTCCTGTAGAAAATGTGAAGTGGGCTAGCTTCGTGCAGCCGGAAGTATTGCCTACGCAGCTCTGTAGTTACTAAGGATAGGGTGGCAAGGGTGTCCCCAACCACCGGGCCACCTATTGCCGGGCAAACGCCGGCTGTGCAAACCCCAGAGCAGAAGTAGAGGCCAAATAGTAAAAGCACAAGTATTAGAAGCATATGCAGTAAAATCAGAAGTAATAGTACTACTACCAGTGCTACTAATAGTACTACTACTACTACGACGACTACTACCATCATAACAACAAAACCTACTACTATAAATACTACTACTGATACTACAACTACTACTACTACCACTAGTACTTCTAATACTCCTACTACTAGTACTACTACTGTAACTACTGCAACCATGAAAGTTTAAGAATACATAAGAGCCAATGAGAGAGCTGATCAAGGGTCCCCAACCACCGAGTCACCTATTGCAGGACCGGGTAGTACATACTACAGAATAGTACAACTATCAGTACTACTTCTACTACTATCATAACAACAAAACCTACTACTATAAATAATACTACTGATACTAATACTACCAGTAGTACTTGTAATACTCCTACTACTAATACTGCTACTCGTAGTACTACTATTACTACTGCAACCATCATTCTATACTATCATACTACCTAGCTGCTGTTAGTAATGCTACTGCTACTACCATCAAAGTTTATGAATGAAGACACAAGAGCCAATCAGAGAGGAGAGTTGAGGTCCTATTTGCATAACAAAAATGTATTGGTCGAGCCACTGAGAGCTCTCCCAATGCATTGTCTATGGGAAAACATGTAGGTGTTCATAGCTAAATGTTACAAAAACTATAAATGGCATTGCTTAGATATTTACATGTGAGTGAAAGCATAAACTGCTGAACATTTCGATATATAATATGTCCATGTAGCTTCAAAGCTGTAGGAGAAGCGACAAGTTACAAAACGACTACAAAATTTCAAATCTCCAACTGCTGCTAGAGTGGAGACCCAAACATTCTACAATGTGTGTGTATGTGGAGCATGATGCTCAAACAAACTTGAATATTTCAAAAACTATAACTCATAGTACTAAGATATTTACAACTGAGTGAAAGCATGAAAAGCTCAACATTTTGATGTATAACATGTCCATGTAGCTTAATAACTGTAGGAGTAGCGACAAGTTGGAAAAGTACTATAAAATTTCAAATTTCTAACTGCTGCTAGAGTGAGAAACGAACATTCTACAATGTATGTGTATGTGGAGCAAACTATGAATAAAACTACAAATATTTCAAAAACTATAAAAACTATAAAAACTACAAATACACTACAAAAACTACAAAAGATTATGAACATTTTGATGTTAGTATGAAGTTTCTAGTACAAAAACTGACAAACTAGTTAGACTTTAAAAAACCAAAAAAAGTGGCGGAATAATAATAATAATAAAGAAATAAAACCTAAGAATAACAGTAGTGTGCTAGCTTGCTAAGCTAGCCCACTAATAATAAAGAAATAATAAGAAGAACAGTAGTGTGCTAGCTTGCTAAGCTAGCCCACTAATAAAGAAAGAGAAACTAAGAATAACAGTAGTGTGCTAGCTTGCTAAGCTAGCCCACTAATTAAGAATTACTTTACATAACATTTTTCAACAATTAAATGAATCAATTAAAAAAAAAGGAGAAAAAAGAAATGTTGGGTTTTCTGTCGCTGTGTTCAGGGAGGAGCCTCCATTATATCAGAGGTGGACGACACTGACTGGCCAATGACGGATGTTTAATGGAAGGACAATATCGGTCCAATCAGAGTGACTGTAGCTACCAAATGACAAGGTGTATCTGATATAAAATTACATTTCACTCCGTCCCTTTCTTGAGCACTATTGCCCAGAAAGACTTTTTTCCAACAGGTTTTTTCTAGACTTTAGTTAATTAGATTTGTGGCTCTAATGCTTCTTTTTGAATCCTGAAAGCTTTATTCATAGATGATGAAAACCCACTACAAACTAGGAATTTTTTGATTTCTGACATCATACACAAGAAACGGAAATGTAAAAGAGAAAGTAGATGGATGGAGAGGAGATGGGAAGCACTGGATGTAGAAAACAAGTGAAAAACAGATGAAAATGAAGGAAGAAAAGGAAAAGAAGGGGAAATAAAAACCTCCCAAAGAAAATTAGAATGGTAGAAAGCCTGGGTGAGAGAGACAGGATGGCAATCATGTTGCTACTCGGTAGCTACTAGGTAGAGGTAGAATCTATGCAAACCGCTGGTCTGGGATCAGGGTCCAATCAGCTCATTCCCTTTCACTTAGCCAGCCACTCCATCACCTTACCTTATGCTTCCCTTTCCTTTCCCTCCCTTCTCTTCTCCTCCCTTACCTCCTGTAGTCTTTTCTTCCCTTCACGTCTCTAATTGTTAACATTTCTTCATGCCACTGGCTATTTGCTCTTGCCAGCGCTCTGACAAATTCATTGCTAATGTGAAACATATTCATGCTTTTAAGACATTTACCAACCAAACACCAAATCTTTAGGAGGGGAATCATCCGTAATGTTGACATCTTGAGTGATGAAGTTAAAGTACTTTTTCTCAAAATGGATAGAGTGTTGGAAATGAAATAAAACCCTTCTCTAGCGGGGCTGGTTGATGGGTTGCTCTATTCTGAGCAACGTTGCGAGAGGCTCTGATTGCATCTATGTAATGGAAAAACAAACAGAAAAAAACCTCAATAACGTTGCTTCAGAGTTTAGCACCACAGATGCAACCTGTCCTCCAAGCATCGTTTTTGAGACGTTTATTCTTGTGGCCTTTCAAATAAAGGTTGTTGAGAACTGGGAAGCTTTGAATGGCTGTAATCTTCTTTCATCTTCCATTTTGCACTCGCCAAGCGGAACGATCAACATCACATCGGCAGGGAAACAAGGAAGCGGAGAAATCTGATTGGCTGTTTACCTGAAGTTCTGGATGTGAAGGTCATTTGTGGACAACTTTTCTTGTCTGACAAGCTGCGTTTTCTCTGGTCGCTCAGCTGGAGGAAATAAATGGACTTTACTTATTTTACATGAGGTATGCACCACTCTGTACTTTACCTACATACGTTACGCAGAGAATTGATATTGCAGTTAGACCGATGTATCAGATATGGATGTGATGCAGCTTGTTTGATTACATATTTATCAATACTGCACCGGTTGTCTATGGGAAGACCTGAACTTGAATTGAGAGACATTTTGATCAGATTCCACACAAGCATACATGTATATGTTTACTATTAATATTATTATTATCCTGAGTTTCAATGGAGAGTTTTAGTGTCTCGTTGGAATTTCTTTGGCACGTAAATGGCAACATTTAAAGATGCTGAGTATCGGCACAAAACATCATCTAGCGGTAGCTTCAATCCAACAACGTCAGTATCGGTATCAGTAAATTACGTACAAGCTCATATACATATAGCAAGCTCGCTACAACCAGGGCCTCGACAGAGACAAATGCAGGAGTTGACGGGCCAGCAGGCCGCTTTATTTGCAACACAGCAATATAAATTCGGCCCGATCTTGATGGCCGTTCTCAGCGCCGTCTCCATCGGCTGGCGCACCTCCCTCTGCCCCGGCAGGTCAGCCACGGAGCCCCAAAGCCGGCCAGTCCGCCAGGCTTCCAGGAGCATACCAGCTCCGCCCCGACTGGCCAGCTCTTCCAGGTTTGCCCCCGGTTGCCCCCGGGAACAGCTCGGTCGCAGCTGCTGGTTGCGCTGGCTCTCTCCGCTGCATAGTCCGACTTGATTCCTCCATCTCCTGTCAAACTCAGTCACTCAACCGATCACTCCCTCTCACACATGAACACACGTTAAAAGGACCCGGCTGCAACCAGCCTTTGGCCGCAGACGGTGCTGGATACAGGGAGAGTCAGTCCACCTCTCTCCTGAATCTAGCCTACACCTCACCCACACCCTCCCCCCAGTCTGCCACAATACACAATCAACATGAACATAAACTACACTGATCCTAATTGTCTGCAGTCCCCTACTTCTAGTATTCTCTACAACAGTAAACTCCATAGTACTTTACAGTTTAATCCCTACGTTGCTCCTCGAGGCCAGGCATTGTTTTTTGGGTCAGCCATCTCTGCCATCTTTCCTCAAGTCCTTTCTTTAGCGCTTCATTCGGGGTAATGTAGCTTATCTCCGTGCAGCAGAGGATGGATTTATGGAGCTCTCTGGTCGAGACGAATCACCAACAAACAAGACTTCCAATTCCTCAGCTGCTTTTTTTCCCACAATTGCATGCACTTTGAATATTGATGATGCTTTACGCTGTGGGATCATCTCCTCAGAAGGACCTGCTAATGTTCAATTCTTGTCTACAGGGACATAGCATGCTTGTCTGTTAGTTGTGAGCCTTTCAGACACAAGGGAAAGCAGTTTGATGATTATGAGGATCGTCAGAGTTTGGGGGGGGGAAAGGCAGAATTATGGGATTCATTAAATGCTGATGAGATCAACTGAGCAGCTCCAATTCCAAAACACAATAAGGACTTTCTAGGACTGAATGGAGTCTGCTTCTGCTTCTGTTTCGAAGACAGTTAGATGAAGCTCTTAAGCAGAGCAACTTCATTCCCCCGGCCTGTAAGGGTTGGAAGTAACAAAACTGAAATGATAAAAACATGTGATGTGATGAATACGAGTGATCAATCGTGACTCGATAAATCAAAGGCAATTTGTTACTTCCACAGAAACAAAAAAAACTCTTTCTTTCTTTCTTTCTTTCTTCTTTCTCATTAAGTTTAATGGAGAAAATGCATTTGAACAATGCAGAGAACACCAATACATCACTGTCACATTAATAATACCACAACAGAATTTCTCTAAACAAATGAGACCACGGTGGAGACGATTGGTAGCCTCTATCTCACACCAGTGGTGTTGTTAGCACTAGTGTTTCTCCAAATTAAGTCTACATTTCCCATAAACCCTGTTGCTTTCTGTCCCCCCTCCCTGGTGTCTTTGTCTCTACTGAAGAGGATCAACATGTTGGAAGTGATTTCTCCATCTTCCTTTCTCTCCTTCCACCATCTGACAATACCAGAACCTCTTTAGCTTTAGCTCCGTTAGCGCTGGAAGAACAGCACTTCCTGTTTTGTGCCGTAAAGTAATATAGCAGATTTCCCTCCAAATCGACCACGATGTAAAATGCAGTGTAGAGGCCGGTAGAGGCTGATGGTCTCATTTGTTTATAGTAATTATACTGATGTCTTAAAATGAATGCAGTAATAATCTATCTTTTTTGTTTTGCCTCCACCCTCATTGCAGCCTGATTTTGGTAACTGTAAAGCAGAGTTCCTCCAATCCGGGCCTCGGGGTCCAGAGTGCTGCTAGTTTTCTCTCCTACCAGGAAGTTAACTGGCATCCCAGGTCTTAATCAATCCCTGATTAGACAGCTAGAATGGAAACTACCTGGCAGAATAGAAAACCAGCATGACTCTGGACCCTGAGGCCCGGATTGGAGGACCACTGCAGTGTGAAGGGCAACGATAATTGATCCGCTTCCTTTCTTAATGCTGAACTGTGTGTCCTCTGGGAGTCAGTAATCCTGATCAGTCTCACAACACACTGACAGCGCAAGGTGAACATGACTGTGTTATAGTGAGTAAATGTGGATCATCAATGTGTTTTACCTGTGAAATATGATCCTTCCTGTCACTTTTCTAACATGTACAGCTGCTGGTTCACACTACAGACCTTCATGCTCAATACCTGCTCATATCTGACTGTTCATATCTATTGCAAGATGTAACCCACATCCAATACCAATATGAACTGGCAACAAGACCAAAACACATGATATGACATTCGTTTTGACTTATTGCGTCTCGTTGTCCTGCATGCTAACGCTAGTGAATTATTGCAATATTTACTTACTAATTCCAATTTGAGCGTTCATACACAAGTCCCATGTAGGTGGCATGCCTCGGGTGTGAATGTGTACCACGTTTCTCTGTGCACAGATCAGAATTGAAAAAATGTTCTGTTCACACTGATAAGAAAACGTGTGTTTCCTCCGACAACTTGGAATGTAATTGGCTTTTTGATTGATTAAATCCCTGTCCTCTTCCTCCCATCCTCCCATCCTCCCTACTCACCTCCATATGACTCAACACTACCCACCACCCTCCTCTTCCTCTCTCTATACATACAGCTTGGTTTGCCAGGATGGTGGCGGTGTGTGCGGGCGTGGCTGACAGCAGCAGCAGACGACAGCCGTCATGGAGGTGGAGAGCACCGCGGACCCGGCCTTCGTGGACGTGGACCAGGGCCTGACTCTGGCCTGTATCGCCTTCCTCTGTCTGCTGCTGGTAGCCATGATCATCCGCTGTGCCAAGGTCATCATGGACCCCTACAGCGCCATCCCCACCTCTACGTGGGAGGAGCAGCACCTGGACGACTGAGGACTCAGACATACGCTTGCATGCTGTGTATACATGCATCGATGCGCATGCAGATATACAAACTCTGACGCACAAGCACACAAAGGCACATAGATACACCCAAGTATTTTTTTTGTTAGGGTAGTGGTTCTATATGGAACCGTAATGACCCAGAGTGGTTCTTAAAAATCATGTTGATGCCGCTGGTGTGGAGCATCTTATCCATTCTTTAAGGATTCTTCACAGCACCATGAAGGTCCTATGTAGAAACTAGAGAGCCTTTATAAAAGGGATCTTTACAGCACCATGAAGAGTTCTGCTGTGGTATAAGCCTAAAGTTTTCTGGTATTATATAGAACCTTTTTCGTTAAGAATGTACATTTTTAAAGGGTTCTTTATGGGGTTATATGGTTTTGCTGTGGTACAAGCCTAGAAAATTTTTGGTACTATAAAGAACTCTTTTTGTTCAGAGCGTAGACATAAACAAGGCATGGATATGAAGCCTACATGGCCATTAGAATGTATATGGAGAGGAGGGAATGTAATGGCTGCCAGTACGAGGAGCTGTTGGGATTCTGTCTGCCTACAAAGCCAATGAATGAACAAAACCTTTCCCACTACAGAGTAAAGCACATAAACAAGGCTCGTTGTAACTACCTAGACTTCTTCAGGAGCCTCGGGGCTGCCGCACATTCCTGCCGGACACATGAACACCGTCAGCAGTGGCTGACCATCGACCGGGCACCAATCATGACTGCAGACCGCATTGTCCCTTTAGACCTGGCCAGATGGACATGATAAATGAGGAGGAGGAGGAGGAAGTGGCAGAGGATGAAGATGATGAAGACTAACACACTTATGGGTGATGATATAGGCGAAATTCTGGGGCAATGTAAATGGGCAGTGTCACTTTCAGCTAGCATGGGGATTGGAAATGGGACAAAAAGTAACATGGATGCCATAGTAGGTCACAATGGAACAAAGTAGGTCATAACTAAGTCATAATTCATAATTGTCCATCTACACTGCCTCAAATTGTTGCCTGTGTGCCATTACCTTTAAAGGAATGCAGGAAAGTTTTTGGGAGATTGTGCTGTTGGTCAACTTAGCTGTTCAGCGATGAGAACATAGACACCAAAGTCAGTCTCCATGTGTCCCCGGTAGATCATTAGCTCCAGTGCTCCATGCTAAGACTTTAGCACATTATGTTGAGCGATAGTAGGCACAATGCTAAGACTTTAGCATACACTATGTTGAGTGATAGTAGGTGACTAGCATTATCTCAAAAGTGAGAAAATGAGAACTGGCAGCAGCCCAGGTACGTCATCTTAAATTACAGTATATGTGGTTGAGTCTGGCAGGGACTACTTCCCTGTGGAAAAGACTTGACCAGTGTTTTCAAAGGAAGTGAAGGTGAAGGGCAATTGGAGACTGTAGGTTATACTGAATATGCGTTCTTGTCCATTCTCATGTCCCCCATGACACGTTTGATGTAATATCTAATGGCCAATGCACAATTCCAAAACAAAGGAACACTGAGAACAGTTAAAGATCCACAGAAGTTTTCTTGCCAACCCAGGATGCATTGGATGGTGACATGGTCGATGAGAACAAATGGGAAGTCCCCAGCTTCATGGAGAAAATAATGCATAACATTCAGACTAGCTAACACAAATAAATATCAATATTATATATAACATTTTATTACTATAAGGTCTGTCTTCTTTTGAAATTTGTCTACTATCACTCATCACTCAACATAGTGTATGTTAAAGTGTTAGCATGGAGCCTACTATCACTCAACATAGTGTAGGCTGAAGTGTTAGCATGAGGCCTACTATCACTCAACATAGTATATGCTAAATTGTTAGCATGTAGTACTGGTGCTAACGATAGACCGGGGACACGTGCATGATTTTGGCGTCTACGTTCTCATCCTTAACGGGGAAATTGACCAGCACAACAATCTACCAACAGCCCAGTATTCCTTGAGGTGACAGGTTTAAACAATTCAAGACATTGTCAAAATGTACAGAGGCCTTTGTCTTGCGATTTGATTTTGTGCCACAGAGGCAACTTTTGTATATTTTATAAAGAATAATGACTTTCATAAAGGACTTTATTGACTTGCATTTGCTTACGATGCAGCGTCTGAGTATACCGCTTGACCGCTACGGCTCAGACGATCTTTAGCCATTATCAGTCATGCTTGAATCCGCGCTACTGCCGACAGCATGTCAACGCAGAGGGAAACTAAACGCCCTCCGCTGTTATTCAACTCAATAGGTCCCTCATCCCGTCTGGTGGCGATGTGCACTGCTTCCATTCATAAATGCTCCTTATTTGCCTCTGCTGCTGTCGCCCCCTTTAGTTTAGAACAAGCTGAGAACGTTCTTGTTGCCGTTAATTCGGTTTATGTCTCTGTGCCGACAGCATTAATCATTTATGACATGACTGTCAGTGTGCATGTTATGAAGTGCCTAAGCTTAAACCACAGAGTTGTTAAGCCATTTAGCACAATACACACACACACACACACACACACACACACACACACACACACACACATAGTAAAGGTTTTGGATGGGGAAAAACGGCACATTATGCTTTTTCTTAAGGCAGCAGGGTTGAATAGCTGTGCTTTCTTAGATCTACAGAAGAGTCAGCAGCACACTGACGAGCTTGACTGATAAATGAAGAGCAGGTTATGAAACAACGTGTTAAAAAAGACTTGGCTACATCCAGCGTGTCAACAATAAAGATTATTGGAAATTACAGACATTGTCCTTCTGTGTCTTTTAATTGAACAGAAACTAAATTGGAAGCTAACCTCACATTATTTTTTTTAGCTGTGCAATTGGGTCACACGCAAAGCCTGATGGGATTTCATTCAGCGGTTATCCACGGGGAACCGTCTGCCCGCCCCGAGGCCCTTCTTTCTTTTTTTTCATCAACTTCTATTTCACATAATAGATTAAATGGTACAGTGATGAAAAATCTCTCCAGTCGTATTTAGAGTCGAGGGCTCACATCCTTATCCACATCCACAGTGATTTCAAGGTCAAGGTCAAGGAGCCTATCTTACCATTATGGTGATCAGGTCTACACTGAGAGAATCTAAAGCGGTGATTAAATTTGCCTTGGCTGTTACATGTTGAACGGGTTACATTCTGTAGAAGTGTCTCTCTCTCTCTCTCTCTCTCTCTCTCTCTCTCTCTCTCTCTCTCTCTCTCTCTCTCTCTCTCTCTCTCTCTCTCTCACCTCCCCTCCAGCAGGCTCCTGTCTGAGCCCTGTCTCGATGAAAAGGTTGGGCTGGATATCATGTTCAGCATGCTTGTGGGGGCACAGGGCAGTGTGTGTGTGTGTGTGTCGTGTGTGGTGCGTGAGTGTGTGTGTGTGCGTGCGTGCGTGTGTGTGTGCAAGCCTACCATCTCTCTGACAGCCTGCTGTAGATACTGTACGAATTAATATTTCACACCTCCCTCTCTTTGTGTCCTGCTCTGAACTGCAAACAGTTGTTGCTTCAGCTGTCACCACAACCCTCCGCTGTCCTAACAGGGTTAGACCGATATGGGTTTCAAAATAAGAGACCAAAGACACTTTGTCTCCATTAGAGTTCTAACATACCTTGATATTAGCTTTGATTTCTGACATGTGTCAGATTTTAGCAATGGGTAGTTTGTGCATATATAGATCTGACCAGTGAGTGCTAACTAAGGTTATTATAGTGGACTTGAATTTAAGCCATGAACTAAGCTAGCCCCTTTCAGATTTTTAAGAAAGGTCGGCTATGTCGGTGTAATCCTAATCCCTACCACACAAACCTCTCCCTCGCGATGTGATAGACAGAAAACATTTTTTTATATTTCTTTTATCTTGGTTATATCTGTCACATCTCTCTCTCTCAGGTGTGAAATTGCCCTCAAAATCCTCCACAGCGGAGGGAAAAGGAGCTGGGTGAGAATATGGGGGGTGGGGTAGAGGGGAAAGTAGGGGAAGGGGGGAAGGGGGTGGGAGGGTAAAAGTTTAGGGTCCTGGAGTGAGGAATGAGCCTGACTGAACTGAACACTGAGATGGGTGCTGTGAAGCTATGAAGTGTGTGTGTGTGTGTGTGTGTGTGTGTGTGTGTGTGTGTGTGTGTAGTGTATTAACATGACTCTCTGTTAAATCCTCTCAGTCCTCCTCTACCCGTTACTGTTTTAATGTTCTGATTGTTACATTGTGACATCATAGTGACATCATAATTGTCTCCTGAGGCGTTCCTGTGAGGCTGCTACCTCCTTCTACCTCAGCATTACGCCTTGTCCTCAACATCCTACATCCACTGTGTGTCATAATTCGATCTATCAGCCTGACTTAGTGAAGCCGTAAAATCCTTTGAGGCTTGTTGGAGATAAAGGGCTGTAGAAATAAACCTGACGTGTGTTAGACCATCCATCTTTTCTCCACCATCAGCTGTAAATCTAAACCAGTCAAGGCTTCAATCAAAACATGAAAACAAGCAAAAGTGCATTTACTGACATCGAACATACTCAAAAAGTACCAAAAGTGCAAGTGCACAGAAGAGCTACTCAATTACAGCAGTAATTGTAATGTAGTACTTCCTCCCTTTCAGAGGAACCAGAGTGACAGCTAGTGCCACAGGGCTGTTTAATAAAAAATGCTGTGTACTTTTTGTACTTTTAAATAGATGAGGTGAGATGAAATGTTAATGATGCCTGTGGGGGAATTGGGCCATTACAGCAGCAAATAGTAATAGATACAGCAAAGAACAAATACAATAGAAATAAGAATAGAGCAAATGTGGCGTATTAAACAGAATGTAAGCAACAATTTTGATGCTAGAATGTTTTAAGTAGATCTATACTGAAAAGTATGAATAAGAGTATACTGAGACAAAGGGAAAAATGAATGAAAAAACATCAAAATATACAAAAATCTGAAATATTTTAACATTAAGTTGAAGAATTAGTATGAAACTGCATTCTGGAGTCATGATAAACTTTCTGCAACCCGATGCACTAAAACAGCAGTTTGTCACAGTGCAAACCACAAAAGCATTTGAGGCTTTATTCAATGAAAAGTCTCACAGCCTGCGAGCCCGGTTAAGAGCTAAGTGCTTCCCGTGGTTAATATTTTGCCAGCCGTTTCTCTGGGACGCGGTTTACTTTCCACCGCGGGGCCTCGAGCTAATCAGGCCAAGAGCGTCGCAAAAAACAAAAAAAGAACCCTTCCATTTCCGCTTTCATTCATTTCTACTCAGCAGCCTGTCATTTTCTTGGCATTTTCATCACGTTCCTCCGCCAACCTGCTGCAGTTGTTTGTTTGGATTGCAAATTGTATCTCAAAAAGGTGACATTAGAAAAATTCACACACACACACACACACACATACACTCCTCGTTTGTGATACTATCCAGGGACATTCTGGACTGAACGCACATTTACATGCATGCACATTCACACTCTTTTTTAAAATCCTGTTCGTTAAAGGCCGCTTTGATCAATACCTTACTTACATTCCAAAAGTAAAGGTCAGCATCAGGTTCAGCTCAGGTTTCAGTCGATGACGTTGTTCTGCTCCACAACTTGCAGTGTTCCTTTCCTGGACCAGAGGGGCTTTCTTGATTGATACCCAAATCTCCCGTATTGTTAGGTAAAAACCTGCTGTCTGTGTAGGTGGATGAGAGATAGGCCGAATCCCATTTCTCATTTTCACCCCTACGGCTCGTTTTCAAGGCCCCTCGCCCTTCGGCTTGGCCCTCGGAAAAGAGTCACAAGGGGTAGTGGTAGAAATCTCTCCCTAAGAAATGGGACAACCCTTCAAGACCCTGATACGTCATCGATGACGTTTACATAAGCAGACGGGACGAGTTTGTTATCGGAGATTACTATGGCAATAATGGTATTATCACAGTGACATTTGCCGTTCATCTGATGAAGATAGAAAAGCATGGACGCTCGCGATTTGTTCACAATTCATACGTTTCACGCTACTAATCAATCAAACAAGTCATCAAATAAAAAAGACCACTGCTTCATTACCAGACCACTTCATGACAGAATAGCGTTAGCGGTGCTCTGTAGTCTAGCAAGCCGTGCTCCTAACGTTACCCTGCCAGTCTGCACTGATATTAGAGGAGCCGTAACAAGTGCAGCAACTTCGCTGCTGGACTTTAGTTATATTTCGGGCGTCATATGCCATCAAAGGGGGGAAATGCGACATGGAAATATGTCAAAATGCGGGACTGTCATGCACAAATCAGCCTAAAAACAATGTTGTGACATAACTAACTACCGAAGTAGAGACATCGGCATACTAGCAATTTTTTGTTATGCTTGCTATAAAGAAAAGGTCTATAATACATTGAAACAACATTAAACTAAGATAATACCACGGTTAGAATATTTTTTAAATCTTTATTAATAAAGCAAATACTACATTTGTAGTTTCCTTTTGTTGCTTGTGCAGCGTTCGCCCCCATCTTGCCGATGATTGTTGGAGATTTCTCCTAGCCCTCGGTTTGTAGTGTGCCCCTGAAAAATCTCTGTTTGGAGGGCCATGTAGCCCTCGCACTTGGCCCTACCCCTCGATCCCAAGAGAATCAGACAGCCCTACCCCTTCACATGAACGCGCAAAACGGAGGGGAAGGGCTAAGGGGTGAATTGGGATTCGGCCTTAGTCTGTATGTAGGTCTCAGCTCAGTGACCAACAGGCCCCTGTGCTATTATATTATTGGGTATCAATGCCTGGTAATTAGCTGGCATTTATATGCTGCTCCTGCATCAGCAGTTCTGCCCTTCTGAGTGAAACTAAATTTCCCATTTCTGCTGCCACAAACCACAGGACACCATTGATTAGGTCGGCGCCAGCAGGCCGCATTATGCTGGAGCAATGGTGGCTGCTCATATACCGTAGTATCACTCTCTCACTCCATTATACCTCTCGCTCTTTCTTCAGGAAAAGCTGTGCCGCTCCCCGGTGGAGCCCGAGGCGTTCTTTCACATGTAATTCCTCAAAGCTCATCAGTGCCGTGTTGTTGCAGCGTTCCCACCAGGGTTAGACCAATATATGGGCCGATACTGTGCTGTTATGGAAAATTGGATCTGGTCGAGTTAGTGTTGTCCACTCCTGATATGATTACATATTTATTGTAGAATTGATACTACACTGGTTGTCTATGGGAAGGCCTTAAACTGAATTGACTCTAATGTGATGTTTTGATTCCACAGAAGTATCCATCACATGAATGAGAACCAGTGGAATGGAAAACACTACAATAAATACTTCTTCATTTTCTATCTTACACTTACTACCTGTGTATGTACAGTAACCTGTATGTACAGCCTGGCATGACGGATCCAGTCCTGGATGGATCCCTGGATGCTCCTCCTCCTCCTCCTCCTCTTCCCCTCACCCTTCCACTCCTCTACCTGTCTCTGCAATGTTGCCATCCATTCATCTCCACAACAGGAGAGCTCACATTTGGCTCATTTGATTTGTTTTAGAACAATTTAGCAACTGTTCGTACCTGTGTGTAGTCAATGTGGCAACTTAAAAAGTGTTTTAAATTGTGAAAAATGGAAATTATGATTAAATAATATTATTTCTTATCGAAGCTTTGCAGTTGCATCACAAATCTCCTATCAACCTGGTCTGGCACCATCATGGAGGTCCATTGGAGAATTGGCAAAAAATTTGCAAATAATGCCTAAATATATAACAACCAGGCTGGAAAAAGAGAGATACCTTCATAGTGTGTGTATCATTTCAATCTTTGTGGAGTGAATCGATTTGTGGAGTTTTTTGAGGTTTGGGAAAACAAGGTTGTTTCAGAAAGCTGTCCGGTTCTTCTCCTTCGCCGGTTGAATTAGATAAACCAAAATGCCAACGGACAGATACAGCCCGGCGTCAGCGGCTGATCTGAGAGAATTCCTCAACACTCGACGTTTTATCAATACGATATGTGTTACGTATTCCTGCTTTCATCTCTGATGCCTCAGACTTTCCTCTTCGCCCCCGTCGACCTTCAGGGCCTGTTGGACAGCGGCTTCACAGTTTGAAAACCACCTGGTCCATCAATACACACACACACACACACACACACACACACACACTGCATAAAATATCCCTCATTCGACTCTAGTATTGATTAAAATCTTATTTTTCTTTTAAAAAAATGACTAATTCTGAGATATCTGAGATAATTCCACTTGTTTCCAATGCAAATCAATTTTTTTCAAGAATTTTCATTTCTATCAAATGCGATACTAGTGGGTGATCTGCCTCACTCAGCCTTGTTTCCAGAACATTTAAACTGCATTGGAACAAATGGAACACCAATGGCAGAATTTTATACATGTTAAGAAAAATAAGAAGACTGAACATAATATTAAATGACAAGCATACACACACACACACACACACACACACACACACACACACACACACACACACACACACACACATACACCATCCCATCCTTGTTACACAGTCAGGCACAAGCTGTGCTCTATAAATGTGTGTTGGAATAAAGGCCTGCGGTCTGGTTGCTGTTTAAGGAGCGTGTTGCCTGACAGGCCTGACAAAAGGCAGCACGGTGACTTCAAAGCCGCCTGCTGTGCCGTGAAACAGGATCACTACAGAGAGGAACGTCAGGATTAATTAATCTGGGAATACGGCACTGAGAGAGTGGAAAGATGACGGGATGAGGTCAGCAAAAACACGCTGACCTCATCCGAGGCTTCCTACATCACTGGGATAAGGAGTGCTAGGGTTCGACTGATCCGGGTTTTTGGATGTTGTTGGATTGAAGTTTCTCACAGCCGATATTTTTAAATATAACTTTAAATTTGACTATTATCACACCATTTTTTGTTAAATTCAAAAATTCTCCCTCAGAATTGTATTCTTGTCATGGTGGAAAAGCCTCTGAAACAGCATTTAGACCATCATGGGACACTAAAACAGGTGCACACACACACACACACACACACACACACACACACACACACACACACACACACACAAAAAGCCTCCTCCTCACTGAGAAGCCAATCAACAGTTAGTGCCCTTTCCGTAAATACATCCCAGTCAGCCAATCATCTACAGGACAACAGTATCCATAATGCAGACAGGACAGAGAGCCAAGAAACCAGTATCCCATAATGCAACAGCCAGGCTGGTCTGGCCACTGGCACTGGTTTCTCTACTGAGAGCAGAGGTGGTCTTTTAGTCACTATTCATTCTAATGGGACTCAGGCTGTCACCATTAAAGGTTCATCTATTTTGTTTCACTTCTCACCACATCAGTGTAGATTTCAGTGATAATACAACTTCTTGTCCCCTCAATGATTTAATACGATTTATCTTTCATGATATTATTTTTATAATTGAATCATCTTTAGCATGTTGCTGTTTTACTGCTGGAGCTTGAGACTGAATTGTGTGTATTTCTTTCAAAACACACTTTGAAGAAAGTGCCTGAAGATCAGTTGAAGAAAAGGGAGGAGGTTGACATTCTTTCTTTCTGTTCATTCACTCTGTCGTTTGTTCCTTAATCTATTTAGGTAGTTTCATTAAGATTAACATCTCTTTTTCCAGAGAGAGCTGTCAAAGAAAAACCCAAAGAAAGAAGGAACGTCAACAGCCTCCCTTTCCTCACCTCGGCCCTTTTGCACACGTTCGGTTTTCGCCGTACATTTCAGGTGCAGCTGCAGTGAAACCAAGTGTTTCTCAAAAACAGATTCATGGCAGCACATTTCCAAACTAGTGCAGTTTCTTTTTGCAGCATTGGCTGTATACATGTGTAGCAGCAGCCCTATAGCAAATAGATTGGAAACACAGCACTCCCAATACCAGCACAGTGGACAGCTAGGGATACTTTTACTTTTTACTCATTGAGATCTATATCATTGTTCAAGAGACTTGAGGACAAAAAATCAAAAATCATAGAAATGTGACATAGCACTGAGGACAAGAAATTCTCATTTCAATGTGCTTTGCAGTTATTTATAAGGTGCAAATAACACCAGAAACCAACAAAACTAACCAGTCTGAAATGTGTCTGTTGTAAAGGGCATCTAGCAGCACCTGAAAACAAAATGTCTCCATAATCAAATACAGATTGTGGATTCTATTTTCAAAGGAGGAGCAGGCTTTGTTTCTGTACAAAAAAAACCAAATTTTTAGCCTCGGGTCTTCAGAAACATGCTCATCATTGTTTCATCTCACTGTCCTGATGGTCTGATGCAGACAGGTGAGGAGGGATTAAGGCCTAGTGCAGGAGAACGGAGAAATAAGAAGAGAAAGGAATAAAATAGATTCAAGAGTGTGAGATCCATCAGAGGTTTTTCTACCCGTTTATTCCTCTCAACCAACAAGCGCTATCAGACTGACTGGGCTGCAGACGGTAGGACTAGGGTTGGTTGGGTTATTTTTCAAACATTGATTTTCTCTGGAACTTCTGTTTCATCAAAGAAAACAAGGAGCAGATTAGAGGTTTAATCCTACAAACATCTTGGAGGAAGAGCTGCTCTGGAGGTAGAGATATCTCAGTGGGCGGAGCCAAAGAACTACACTTTTTCTGGCTAAGTAACGTTAGACTAAAGCCAAACCTTTTAATACATTAAAAGGTTTTATTATATTTTGACTCATTTAGAGGGACAGTTTATTACATTACCTTGCAGTTACCTTTAATCAGATTACTTTTTGACAGTAAATATTATGTCAGTTATCCTGATTTGTAACCAGATTGCTGTAATCCATCTAGTGGGTAAATCAATAGGAAAATAAAAGACACAAACACAAAAGGGATTCAAATTGATTTAAAATCAGGAGCCAAGACACATAAAACATGGAAGAACAGTCGGTGCTGGTGTTGGCAGTTACAGCTTGACCCCACGGAGAGGAATCCCTCCGGTAGATGAATTTTACAGAGGATTTCAGTAACAAGGTCATTTTAAAACGCTCAGACTATATCTAATGAATTTGGGAAATGGTCATGAATTTTTAACTAAAGCCGATAACACATCATTTACAGAGCAGCTTGAGTGTGTGTGTCTGTGTGTGTGTCTGTGTGAGTCCTGTCTTTGTTGTAGTCCTCTCGATTCTCCCGGGTGGTGAAGGTCACGGGAAATAAAAAGCAGAGATACAAAGGGTGTGATAGAGGTGTGTGTGTGTGTGTGTGTGTGTGTGTGTGTGTGTCACTGTTGCACGGCAGGGAGAATGGTTCCCATGCAGGGTCCAAAGCCCACCCTGTACCCAGCTCCTTCACAATAACCTGGACAGACGGGAGACAGAGGGACATTTTATATTATTATTATTATTATTATTATTATTATTATTATTATAACACAGAACTGATAATTATTACTAGCAAGGCTGGAAGTAACAAATTACAGTTGCTCTCCTTATTGTAATTGAGTAGTTTTTTGTGCACTACTACTTTTTGGAGTATTTCTTTTGCATAGAAAATATATATTCCCTAACCCTAACAATGTGTTTTGTAAAGAAGTAACTTAGTAACTTTTACTCTGAGTACATTTGCAAAGAGATGCTGTATTTATTTTTAGTGATATACATTTTTACACCAGTAATTTTACTTCTGCTTAATGGAATACACAAGGTTTTTGGTAGATTGTCCCATTAGGCATTTCACCTATAAGTGATGAGAACACCAAAATCATGAATATGTCACCAGTAGATCAATGGCTCCGGTGATACATGCTAACCCTTTAGCATACACTATGTTTAGTAATAGCAGGCTACATGCTAACACTTTAGCATACCCTATGTGAGCGATAGCAGGCTACATGCTAACACTTCACCACTATGTGAGTGATAGCAGGCACCATGCTAACACTCTAGCATAGTAAATAAAGAAACTGGACAGAAAACCTTACTGAATACCGCATCCTGTACTTTTATATAGTGATGGAAGAATAAAAAGAATATTTTTATTTGAAACCACATGAGCTGGAATCAATGCCCTGCACAGGGAAATCTCATTTGTATGTATGGAAGGGACCTTAAAAATACAGCAATGCTGAAAAGAAAACATATTAAAAATGTCTTACTATAACCCAAAGCTGCAGAATGAATAATGTATGTTATGAACTGTTTTTTTCCAGTGGGACGATATAGCCAAAGTGAATAAAAGAGGTGAATACTTTTGCAAATTCGACTTTAGCGTTTTGGAATTTTATAGTTTCATATAAATCATTCAGTTTCATATAAATCTCTTGAAGTTCTATTCAACTTTGAAAGAAAAGAGTACTTTGCATAGATTTTAGACCAGAAATCCAAATAAATAGTAATAGTAAAATAAAAAGTCAAGGCGGGTGAATAGTGTTTATAGCCGACTACTTATTATTGGATGAACAAAAAGGCTGCAGTGACTGACTTGAATCTAGCCTGCGGTGTCGACAGAATATGAGAAAGAGTGAAGCTGGTGGTGTGTGTGTTGCTGCAACCCGAAGGCTGACTAATGGTTTCAATCAGCAGCGGTGGTGTAGCCATCAGGGCCCTGGCCCTCACACCTGCTGCATCTCCACACACAAACTTTCTTGTAGTGTTCAAGTATCAAATAAAAAATCTGGTCAGCCTGGCAAAACCCTGGGACGAGAAGAGAAGTGCTGCGGATGAATTATTAACGTTATACTGCACAGAGACAGCGGCATCTCATACTGCCGCCGGCTGAAAGCGTGGCTTGTACCGCAGCTTTGACTGCTACAAGCTGTGGAAAACAGAGGGTCTGAAATGGCAGAGCTAGTTGATTTGCAGTTTGCTGGCTGACTCCACCAAGAGTCAACAGCCTTGGAGGGAGTCGATGCTTGGAGTCAAGGTAAAAAACAAACAAGTCCTGATTCTGTCATATGGGTACAACCTAGACCTTCTTGACCCAACCATCTTATAGATCAGTCAGAAAATATCTGCCATGATGTATCGACCCTGCAACTTGTTTTTTTTGGGCAGCTCACTGTTCTGCTCCTTAATAAGCTGATGTTCATAATGTTAATAACAGTATTGAACCATTGAGTTATATTGATTGGCATTGGGGAATGCATTACATGATTCCATGCCAACAGATTGTTTCACCTGTGATGGTGACTTCATCTCCATCCTTCAGGAAGGTTCTGGTTTCTCCTCCACCCAGGTCAATGCTCTTAGATCCCCTCCATGACAACTCCAGCATGGAGCCAAAACTCTCTGGATTCTGAGAATACAAATACATATACATATACATATACATATACATATACATATACATACTATCTATATGGAAATACATTCTACATGTCAAAATGACTAACAGGTAGACAGACATATATTCTTTCTCTCACATAATATTTACACAACCACACACACTACAAAAAATATCCACCTTAAGAAGTAATTTAATCAAGTATTGAGTCTGGACCCTGGGGGGGCTAAGAGTGATGTCCCTAACTCACTGAATCACTCTCATATCCATAGAAATGAATGGCAACGACTCACGCACACGCGCCAACATGCAGCAGCATATTGTGATTGTAATTTATCCAAAGTGCAGACAGATTTCAAACAGAATCCAAATTTGCAAAGATCAAAGACTGTATTTTACCGAGGCATTCAAACGTTGTCTCAAAGTTAGCAATTGCGACCCTAATTGATTTACTCACCAAACACAGGTTTTACTAGCTTTAAATTCAGATCCTGCCTTCACCTAATCCTAATTCTAATCCTAACCTCATTTTTCTATCCTTGTGAGGACATTTGGTTCTCATGAGGATAGAAATATAAGGCCACACACATACACACACTCACCGGTCCACTGATGGTACCAGAGGCCATCAGATCTCCTGGTCTGACGTTGCAGCCGCTGACTGTGTGATGGGCAAGCTGCTGCTTCATAGTCCAATACATATACTGGATGGAGAGAGAGATATAGGAGGATGAAGAGAGAGACTGTCAGTCAGACAACATGCTGGTTTTCCACAGCCATCTACATTTGCCCATCAGGGAGGCTTCAGATAGCAACTGCCTGCCTGCAGTCAGTAGATGGTAGAGAGCAGTGAGGAACTCTGCAGACGTGAACAGAAGGTGTACTGTTTAAAGGAGCAATAAGTTTTGTGCCCCATAGCACAGAATGACTATAATATGTCTGTGGGGGGTTGATAGGGTTGTTGATCAATGACAGTGATTAGTTCACCAGCTGCTGAGATTTCTGTAAACTTGTAAAGTTTGGAACAAATACTCCCCACAGATTGGATTTGCAAGACACTTCCAATCTGTGTGTCCTTCAGGGTTTCCGTGACCCTGTATGCACGTTCCTAAAACCCTCCCTTTGCCTGAAATCGGCTTTTCAATGATGTTGGGAACGTTTTGGGGGCGTGTACCATTTGATGTGGGCGTGGCCAGTAGTGAGCTGCGTTGTGGCTATCAAGGTGAGGCTAGTGGCCACAGAACAGGGAAGCAGCAACAACAATGGAGGAAAGCAGTAAGAAAAGAAAGAACAGTCCACCTCTGATATGATGGATATGATGCAGTTTGATTGATTACATATTCATTGTAGAGTTGATCAATGCTAGAAACAATGAGGCAAAATAAAAAAGAACATCTTTACAATTCACAATATGATCATCTAATTTACTATAGACGTAGGGCCGGTCTGCATTATACAGAATGTCTCTGGCTCGGTATACAAGGCTCTTACCTTGAAGTTCGATTTGCATATGGTTGCTGCCTCTGCCATGCCCTTCCCTGGACAAACACAGTGACACAGAAGTAACTTATGTTGGAACAGAAAATCTCTTTTTAAGACAGTAGTTGCACCATACTGTATAGTCAGTAGTCTGTCCTACCCAGTGATGTAGTGGTAGAGAAAAGGCAGGCAAACTATGACCTCCAGTGGGTGATCGTCAGCATAAAAAAAATATTTCCAGACAAGCGGTCATTTATGTATTTTTTTCCTCCTTAAAAGACACCATCCCTAGTTATGACTGCATGTGTGCATGTGTGTCAGCGTTACATCCATAAAAACATAATGGTGTGTGTGTGTGTGGGAGGAATGGCAACCACTTCAAGTGTGGATGGAAAGTATAGGTGGTAAAATATTAAGCAACCCAGAGAGAGAGAGAGCGAGACTCTCACACATAAAAAGCATCTAATGGTAACTCATTACCACGGATGGCCTCGGGGCTCGCACTGCCATTTTCTGTGTGTGTGAGGAAATGTTTCACTGCAAAACTACACAGAGAAACAATTACAACTTCCTTTATAGTGTGTACCTTTCAGTGACACAAACAGGTTAATGTTGAAGGTGTAGGCGTCGTCGTGCCGCAAGTAAGGGAGGGGCTCCGGCTCCTGGACAGAAAGAAAGAATGGACAAATGCATACAAAATGAATACAATTAACAACAATTATTAACTCTAGAGCTGTACAGATAGTACTTTTTTCTGAAGCCAGTATGAGGGTTTGAGTGTTTTTTTGAATACCGGTACCGGCAGCGTTACTGATGGAGCCTCCGATTGCTTATATTTATTGATGATATTTAGACCGGTTAGTTGTGAAGCGATTCTTGGTATATTTTGGAGTGTGATTTTCCAGGCAAACCCACCCCCTAACTGAAATCACACTATTAAAACTACGGTTAGATCAATATATTGGGTTCTGATTCAAGTGAATATGTTTTTATATCAGATGGAAATCATTCCAGTGTGGCGTGGGAGGATTTTCCTCAACAGTCAATACTTGTCATCTTTTGTAATTGTTTTTGCCATCAATCCAAAACCAGTATCAGTATCAACCCCCATTTCAGTTGAACCCCACCCCTAACCCCCCGGTGCTGACCTGGATGACGTTGGGCTCAGCGAAGGGCAGCAGGGCTTCCATGGGAACGACCCAGGGTGAGATAGTCGTCCCAAAGTTTTTCCCCAGGAAAGGACCCAGAGGAACGTATTCCCAAGACTGGATGTCCCGAGCTGGGAATAAAAACACACATACTGTAAAGATGTAAAGACGGTAATTAGCTGTTGTCAGGCGGAAAAACATACAGTGTGTCTGAAAAGTCTGCCATCAAGTAAATAAATATCGAAACTGCTTGTCTGAAGTGGCATTTGAACCCACTGACGACTAGTGTGTACAACAAGAAAAAACATACAGACACACTGGATGAGCATCACCAGCGTTGGACCGGATGCTAGATGGTTACTGAAACTGAATGCACTTTACTTGGAATTGGTTGCTGCAGTGTGGCATGGGTTGAACGCTGGATTGAAGTAAGTATATTGATGCATGCAAGTGAGGCACATGAGTGTGTCATGGATGTAACTCTCATTGCCTCGCCACTCTCTCATAACCACTATGCTCCTAGCACAGACCTCCTTGCATCTGCATTTCCCCTGAAACATCATTTCTCAGTCCGACAAAAGAATCCATCAGTCGATCAGTCTGTCATTTCTGATCAGTGAGCCATCTGGGCAGCGTCTGTACTGTGATGAACTGGATGGAAACCCAATCAGGATGAAACAGCTTAGATATGCAAATTATATTAAAGTACTTGTATTCTGTGCAATGACAATACATTTTAATCTTATCTAATCTAATGTAATCTAATCTAATGTAATCTAATGTAATCTAATTTGAAGCTGTTCAAAGTATTAATCTGTGACATTTTCTTATAAATAAATGTTTTGCTACACTCTATCACTGATTGATATAACTCACTAGTGATTCAACCTCTAGCCAGTTCATGAAACCTTTTCCATTTGCTGTTCTAAACACTGGTAGGTCTTTCCTGGGAAAAATTCTCTGGCGCACAGGAAGTGATGTGTTGTATGTTTCCGAATAAAGAACCGGGTAGTTAGCATGAGCAGCCATAACCGCTGCTGAACAGACAAAGAAAAGAGCACCACAGAAAAAAAAGCGCTGAATACTCCCCATATCATACCCAGTTGATTGCAAGAAGCAGCTCATTGAAGTCGCACTGGAAGTTATGGTCACCTCCCACAAACCTCTCCTATAGACTTTCCCATTTTGGAAAGCATCAGTCTCAGTCTTTTCCACTGTGAAACTAATGAGGCAACAGTGAGATTTATCTTCCATCTTTAATCCCACTCCGTTATCAGTCTCAACACACTGAGACGGCTCATTGGCCAAGCCATTCCCTCTCCCACTGGCATTTCAGAAAGACTTTTCAATTAAACCAGCGGAGGGGAGAAGAAAGAGGACATTAAGTTAACGTGTAATTCTGTTAGAAACTGTGGGTGGAAAATGCTGGCAACACTTGGATTGGATTGTTGCCTATAACGCGTTATAGGTCATTATATACGCATCATGAGCACAATGTAATTACATCCACTACATCAGTCTTAATACACTATAAGGCGTCATGAATCTGGCATGAGCAGATTATGAGGATGTTTCAATAAGCCTATATATTTATTTGGATTCTAACACATAAGCACAATTATTTTACTACCATAATAAAAGTAAATATTACAATGTGTCACTTGTAGTTGATCTCACATTGATAAGTTTATGCCTTATGACCAGATACTAAATGTATATTGTTAGTAGTCATTACTCTCTTATAACGGATCATTTGATGACACTTTACTTTAGATGATATGACAATATGAGTTCATGATTTACTTACAGTTTATAATAAAGTTGATGTCTTACAAACAAATACATAGATAGACTCCAGTGTATATGAGATTGGCTTCCTGTTTTAACAAGCTACAACTAGCAGAGCGCTAGTTACAAGCTGTACGGGTGAATAATGCAATACTATTTTTCAGTAGCTGTGTTGATGCTGTTATACACACTGGTTTCTATTGGATTTGTTGTTAAAGCAAAACAAAATAAGCTTAATTTCAAGAAATTTGATGGAGTCTTTCAAAGTAAAAGGCCAACAATATTGCATTTCAGAGATGCAGAGATGCTATAACATGTCCTAGTTGAACTAAACTGAAATTACATGAACAAACACGTTATATCTCGTTGTAACTGCCTCCAAAGGAAAGGTTTCAAACAACTTTCAACAAGTCATTTATGGGCCTTGACCTTTTATAAATTGGAAATAGTCTATCGTCAAATCTATATGTGAGATACAGAAAATGATAGATATGTCGCAGTTAACAAGAAATTAGAAATAGAGAAAACCTGTATATGTAATAGTGGACAAAGTGCTGTTTGGTGGTTGATAAACCAGTCTGTCTCACGATGCCAATTCAGCAGAGTCAGGGTGTCCTTTGTTTATGATACTGAGTAAATATGAGCACTACTACTACTAACACCACGTCGTCATGTTGAGGCTGTGAAGCTGTTTTCCATTCATAAAGTCTCCTCCATGAAACGAGCCTTACTACCTATTAAGTCAATAAAATCCACACTACAGTTGTTTTATTACTTGTTAAGATTGTTAAGATAGTTAAAAAAGTCTAGGAGTGACGACGCCATTTTTCCAGAGTTGATATGTGAGGAGGTTTTGATGTGATAGCCTGAACATAACCCGGTCCAGAGCAGGTTAGCCATGCAGGCTCAGTTACCATGGCGATTTACCTGCTATAAAATGAGCCACCTTCGTGAGACTGAAAAGCCAAGTTTAAGCCCAAAGTTACCCACTAATCTTGTTTCGTGGGACATTGCATTTTTTAAATTGTTAGTTATCCATAATGAACAACATTCACCGTTCTGAAATTCTTTCATAGGAGGAATTAGTGCAATAGATTGTACCCATCACCGCAGCCCTGGGAGCATGAGGTAGACTTTAATAAAACCTTAATAGAAAATCTTTTCACAGCCTTAATGTGACAATACAATACTGTCCACTATGACAGTGATAAGCATATGTACTTAAACATTTTACACTATCTGCAATTTTCCTCCAGCGTTGCTTGTTCATTCATTCTAATAGTTTGTTCTTGTTCTTCTTGAGGGAAAAACAACTGTTAGTAATCCATTTCTTTCCCATACTTTCCAATTCTACAGTCTACTGCAGCATTATGTCTATATAACCACACTATTATTTACAGTGTACTTTATTGCTTTTATTGTTTAACGATTATTTTTTCTATTATTTTTATTGCTTATGTGTATATTCTATATTCCGCTGCTCTGGATCTGTCCATGTTGCATGTGATTGGCTATTTGTTACGAACCCTGCCCTTTATGTGAACGCGCTCATCACTGGACTGGAAAAACCCGAGTTGAGACAGACCCCTAAAAATTAAGAGTGGAAAATAAACCAGCAATAATAGGTCACTACTACTGCTATTAACTTTGTAATGTAACTAGTTACTTTTTTACTTTTACATCTAACAAAGGAAAGCAACTAATTACTTTCAAAAGTAATCCCATAGTAGTAGTAGTCCCATAACCGGCTCGTGCAGCTTCATGACGCCCTCTAGTGTATGAGGACATTTTCTGACACGGTTATGATGCAATAAATGCTCATATGATGACTTATAGTGTGTTATAATAGGCAATTCAAGTTATCAAAATATAAGAGCGGCCCGCTGAGGGGTGACTAATCTCACCAGGGCTTCAGCAGTCAAGCACAAAATGAAAGTGAAGTCAGTCAACTCTGGCCCAAGCTGCACCTTCAGCACAGCAGAGCAGAAACCACCAACACTAACACACTCTGAGGCCTTAAGATAGGCTCTCCTTCAAATATAACGGCCTTGTCTGGAGAGTGTGTTGTGTAGAGTGCAGGAGAAAATGCTATTTAATGTTGAAGAAAAAGAGAAAGACCACTCTTCATTCACTGGTATTTCTTTGGGCATTTTAGAAGTGCCAAAGGTTAAAATCTGAATTTCATTTAACACTTGAAAAAGTTTACTTTACCAATTGAATGCAATTTTCCAATGTTTGTCAGATGATTACATTGTAAGAAAAGTATATCTATGCTTCAATTGGGTGTAATGTATCACAACACACTTCAAGTAAAGTGTTACCTTACATTCAGTTTAATATCATGTAATTAACTATATAGTCATGATGCCTTATGATGCCTTATGATGCCTTATGATGCCTTATAATGCCTTATGATGTCTTATGATGCCTTATGATGCCAAATGAGCTCAACTTTAAGTATTACCAAATGTAATTTTCTGATGTTTGTCTGATAATTGTATTGTAAGAAATGCTTTAAGAGGGCTGATGATTTCTTAATAAAAAAAAACAAAGAACTGACACCAGGCTCATGAATTGTACCAGCAGACTCGTGTGGCGTAGTCCCTTTATGAGAATTGCACTGTGCGCCTATTCTTCCTCACTCCTCAGTCTGCCAAGGGTTATAAAAACATAACAGCCGCCACGCTCCACAGAAGGCCGTTGTGGCTCCGGCACAGGAATAATAAAAGAAAATAAAGGCTGTTGTGCTGAAACGCCACTTGCTATACGCCCTAAAAGTCTCCCTAAATCAGCAGCAGTCAGGCCCTGGCATGGCATGAGAGGTGCAGGCAGTTCAGCAGATTAGAGATGGCTTCGATATTTAACCAAGCAGCAGGAAGGCAGGGCTAAGAGCGGTACTACACCCAACATACCAGTTTGATAGACGTCAGCAACGGGGGAAGTAACAAATAACTGAGCAGGTTCTTTTGAATAGTCAGCGATTTAACTTTTACTCAAGTATAATAACTGAAGTACACGTGGGCATCAGTCGATTGTCATCAGACAACAAGGTGAGATTAAATCAATTTGAATACTGTTCAGTCAGATGACAGTTCTCAAGGTGAGCTGGGGAGGCAGACTTAGGGAATGGAGACTGAGCTGGCTGGCGGTGGAGGCGGTGAACTGGAGCAGATCCCTAGTGGGGCAGTCAGCCAGTCAGGCAGGGTAATTATTGGGGTTAGACCAATATACAGGGCCGATATTGGCCTTTTATTAAAAATCAGATCTAGTCCAGTCAGTATCGTCCACCTGTGATATGATGGATATGAAGCAGTTTGATTGATTACATATTTATTGTAGAATTGATCAATATTGCACTGGTTGTCTAGCGGAAGACCTGGACCTGATTCTAATGGGACACATCAGATTCCACACAAGTATGCACAAACATGTTGAACTGAAATCATTGTTATTGTGATTTACTTGAGTTTTAGTGTTCCAGAGTCCAAATTAATTTTTTGGCATGAAAATGGTCACAGTTTTAATATCGGCAGCTCCAAAAACATCAATATCAGTATTGGCCTTCAAAAACCCATATCAGTCCAACCCTAGTAATTACCCGACTGGGTCCCCAGAGAGACCTGGAACCAGAGAGCTGTTTAAATAGACCTCAGTCATAACCCTGCTCTAATTGACCAGCCTGCTGAAACCCCCCACCCCACCTCATCTTTAATACAGCAGCTACTGCAGGCAGAGAGCGAGGAGAGCGAGGAGAGCGAGGAGATCAGGGATGCAGTGGAGGTTTAACCCACCAAAACTCAGCTTACACATCCCTCTTTAGGCTGAGATCATAGTAAGTAGTATCAAACTGATGTAAGTTATATGAAGAGAGAGAAAGAAAATTAATGCTTTTCTAAAAATATAATCGTGATTGTTGGGATCACCAACTGAAGGTGACAGTTTACCCTCCTTTTTAGTTACCACTACATCATTGGCAGAGATGGCAGCTATGGTTAGATGGGGCAGGAAAAGAGAGGGGAGAGCAAGACAGATGAACAACAGCAGTATGCACGACTTCTCTAGGGATTTCCCAGTCCAATCAATAATACATATTCCCAGTCATGTTTTGACAGGGGCTTATGCTGCCATTTAATCTGAGGATGGCTTCCATGTGACTAAATATGAAGTGGCTGCATCAACATCTATAATGCAGATCCAAATTATGGAACAAGTACACAGAAGAGCCTCTGAGAAGAGAGCCACTGCTAGTTAGCCCTATTGAGTTGGCAGGCAGTTAGCTAACGGTTACCTTAGTAAAAGAACTTTGGTTAAGGTTCGGTTAGTTAACGGTTAAATTTAGACAAGTAAAATATCTTTGGTTAATGTTCGGTTAGTTAACGGTTACCTTAGTAAAATATATTTGGTTATGGTTCGGTTAGCTAACGGTTACCTTAGTAAAATATCTTTGGTTAAGGTTCGGTTAGCTAACGGTTAAATTTAGACAAGTAAAGTATCCAAAGCAACTTACAATAAGGTAGGTAGAGAACTACTAGTCACCAGGAAAGTGCATTTCCTTCCTAAACAAGCATCTAAGAGCAGAACCAGTGCTGAGGTAAAAGTGCAATCTTGTGTTCTTCAATCTGGAAATGAAAATTTCACCCAGAATAGAAACAAGAGTTCACATGGATTGGGAACTGAACCTTGGAGTTGAAGGTAACTGTATCCCCCCATCCACCTACCCACCCCCCGACCTCCACACCCTCACGTTACACCACATTATTTGCATTTTAAGACATTGTGCTCTTTTCACAGAAGTTGCGTGAGACCAGGCTGTAAAAAAAAAAATCTAGATTGCGAATCTGCAACAAGCCCATACAACGAGGGCGATGTTGGTGTGATGTTGGCTTGTGTAGAGGCCCTTACCGCTCCAGTCATTCATGAGCACCATGCCAAAGATGTGTTCATGGGCTTTCTCTATGGGGATTGGCTCTCCTAGGCGATTCCCTCCTCCTACGAAGAAGGCCTAATACAGAGTAGAGAAACAACAATTATTGCGATTGTATCCCACAGAATTGCAACTCCCTGGATCGATGTCCTGAGGTTTTTCTACTAAGTCATTTCAACATCTATTCAGACATTACAAACATACAGTCACCAATGTGTTCATGTGAATGCAGGTGATTAGTTCAAGTAAACACTGTAATCACCATTTCTAGCTCAATGTCCAACTGCTTTGATGGGCCAAACACCGGAGGCTTGGCTAAAAGAAAGGAGAGGGTAAATATGGTTATCCAATCAGCTATAGGAGGTTAAAGGGTGTGTGTGAATAGTTGGGTAGTAATGTGTTACAGTAATGTTATTACATTTCGATTTCCAGTTACTAATTGAAGAAATTGAAGTTGAATTGAAGAAATGATAACCCACCCCGCCATCTCCTGATTCATTTTCCTATAACTGGTCGTATAACTCTCATACTGAGCTAGTTTAGATGAGAAATGGTCAAAAGGTTGACTTTCTATGGGTGGAAGTATTCCCACTACTTTGACTTTCTCCAGTAAAAGGAAGATAAAAACATTGGGCATCAACATTTTCCTTCCTGATCATTCACAGGAGAGGAAACTGACTTGGGGGTGTAACTAAATCAGTAATTTGGTACAAGTAGTGTACCATGCATTGCTTATTTACTACCTGGGAGTAGTAATGTGGTACACTACTTGTACCACATTACTACTAATGCAGTATATAAGCATAGTAAGATAGTTCCAACAGGTCAATGCTGCCTCTTACTTTGGTCAGGTCTCATCTGTCCTGAGGGTCGGCGGATGGGGGTCCCAGAAACCACCACCGATGATGCTCTACCATGGTACCCGACTGGAAGCCTCAACCTGCACAAAACCACAACGCAGTGGGAAGAAACACAGTGGTAGGTGGGACCCTGCAGTCAGACCAATCACTGTGGTATTCTTGTATAAAATGTCAAAAGAATGGGGTTGCACTCGACAGCAGTATTTATTTCATTTCATTTCATCATTTTGGAGTAAGCGGCTATAGAAAATGGATGGACAAGATGATCTTGAGGATTATCAGTTTTTTTTGACTACTGTTTTTTTGTTGTCTGTTTTCTGAAGAGCTCTTTGTTGAAATCAACCACTAGGTTGGATATTTCAACCTTTTGGTGATGAAACGCAATTGATCTCTATTGATGTTTCAGTGTCGACTGCACTTTTACTTGTATATCTTATTTATATATATATATATAAATGTGGGAAAATGTGTGTGGAGAAAGTGAATGAGTAACACTCTTCCCTCGCTCAACAATTACTGCTGAGATGCCCTTGAGCAAGGCAATGAACCCCAACTGCTCAGTGGTCAACAGTAGAAGAGCATGTAGAGAGCATGGAGCTCTGTCAACTTTCCCTGGATAAATAAAGGTTCAAATTCTGATTTGATTGAACTGAGTGGTTTCACCAAGGACCCACTAACACCCTGTACCGTGGTCCTCCTAACTATACCGCAGAGACAGACACAAAGCGTTTTGTCCATCATAAAATAAATATCCTCGACCCCATTATGGTGAATAAACATGGGAACAAGCATTGGCAGCCAGGAGGAAACACCCGGCCAATCGTCTGCTTAACCCAGCTTGTCCGACGAGAGAGAGAGAGAGAGAGAGAGAGAGACGCCCTGGCAGCCTTAGCATTCCTCCCATGAGAGCCGGGAAATAAATGAAGGCTGTCTGTGGTGAGTGGCTGAGGCAGGCTGCAGGGAAGCTGAGAGCCACGCTGCAGCCTTTCAATACAGACTGACGCTGAGCCCTGAATCAATTAGAGGGACCTTGTAGTGTCCCTCCACATATCACTGCTCCCAACAAGCCTTGAACAGTTTGTTCCCAGCCTGTCTCTCCATATCTATCCCGACTATGGGAATGCATCAAGGCCTGTCAGTAATCGTGCCTGTTCATTCTATAGGAACTGCTGCTGCACGGTGCTGTTTGTTTGGTAGCTTACCAATTTGGCATCAGGGCGTTCTCCTTCCCCCTGAACATGGTGCCAACATTGGTGGCGTGATCCCTGGAGGAGTAGAAGTCAGTGTAGTCACCTGTGGAAAAACAGGGAAAAATACTCGACACTGCTGGAAAATCCACTTCAAGCAATGAGCCAATTTGTCTATATCTTCCCTTTTTCCATATTGAAGTGATTGAGCACAAACCTGAGAGTAAAAGCAATGTAGTGTAAACATGCTGCACGTGTTGTTCAACAGTGCCCCCTTGTGCTGAACCAACATTACATTCATGTTGCATGTCCCGCTCGACTCACACGGTGACATCTAATACAGCCACATGAAACCATGATGTCAAAAAGATCATGTGAGATGAGGATGATGAGGATGACGAGCTCCGTCCACAGAGCCAAATGCATTATTCAAAAAGTGCGATATAAATTGCGGAGGTGTAGTACTAGATGTGGGAGGGGGAGGTCACATCTCTGTTGACTGGAAGCATGGATGGAGGAGCTCACCAATTTCTGCAGGGAGATGCATAGTGGCGGAGTTCTGATGGACAAATGCTCTGCAGAGACAAATAAAGAAACAAAAAACTGAAAAATAACAATAAAACATTCATGCATACTTGAGTCTGATGTCTTCCCATAGACAGCTAGTGAAGTATTGATCAATTCTACAATAAACATGTAATCAATCAAACTGCATCATATCCATCATATCAGAGGTGGAGCACACTGACTGGACCAGTATACCAGTATCAGCCACATGTATCAGTCTAACCTTCGGTAAAGACTATATAGCACAGACTCGATGCAGACTGACCTGGTCCGGAGGCTGACATCGTCTCTCAGCGTGCTCTCATTGGCTGACAGCAGGACCTGCAGTGTCCTCCTGGCCTCCCTCCAGGACTCGTGACCCAAACCCATGAACGCATTCAGCGTTGGCTGGCGGTAAGGCAGGGAAAGCACGTCAGTCTACACTCTGAATGGATTCATGTCATACAATGCATCACTTCTCTTGGTGGTGATTCTAACTGATGCATTTGAGGGTGTGGATCGTTGTGGGTGTGGATCGTTGTGGGTGTGGATCGTTGCTGGGGCGTAATCATGCATTGTATAAAAACTATGGCATTCTCCAAAATCATTAAGGGTGGAAGGTGTTTTCCTATTTGGTGTCACCGGCCAGAAAACTACACATCCCATGGAGCAATGCAGCGACTTGTAGACCAATCAAGTAATTTGGTAGCTAGCTGTTTCAAGTAATGAGTGAAGCCATGGCTGCAACTTTTCCTAAGGGACCACCCTCCCCCTGGCCCCCCCCATCAACCTCCTACAGATATATTGTGATCATTTGGTGCTATGGGGCAGGAAAGGTCTTGATGTAGCTTATAGCAGGTTTTAGTTATGATGTAGAGGTAAAAGTGATCACCTGGCTACTATAAATGATAAGCATGGTAAACCAACTTAGACAACAGTATGGAGAAAGTTGTTCTTTCTATTACCTGGTCAAAGACATCCTGATATTTGGACAGCACGGGGCCTCTGAACAAAGTCTTTATAACACTCAGGTCCAATATCTGATCTCCGATGGCGACCCCAATGCGATGTCTGGACTGTGGAAATAAAACACACTTCAGCCATTACTCTCCCTCCATTTAGTGTGTTAGTTCTTATGTTGTTTCTATGGAAGCTTTCAATGTTGAGCTGCATCAAGCCACAAAAATTGGAAGTGAGGCGATTCTAGCTTCACAATAAAAGCCTGAGATTTGATAAAAATAAAAGCCCAATACGTATTGAGGTTTGCAGAACACAAAACACATTAAAATACTCAGTGGAATCATTACATTAAATGTGGGGTAAAACCGTCTACATGGCTAGATGTTGTGAAAAGAATTTTTGGGATGAAAAACAACTGGAATTGAGATGATTTCTCCTTCAAAATAAAAGTATTCGTAAACTTTTGATGAAAATGAAAGAATAATTAAGTATTTGAGTGTGGAATCATTACATTAACTCTTTATATATCATCATAGCATAGGGCCGATGTGGTTATGAATATATGCCGTGAAAAGGATTTTTTTTCTACAGATTCCTCCAAAATATATAATTTTCATTTTGGTAGCCCACTTGGTATGAGTATTAAAGTTTTAGTATTTTAACATTTGTATTTGCATTAGTATATTGAAGTTTTATCATTCTCCTATTGCATCACGTTCAGTAGTAAGGGGTTTATTCTGAAAGTCATGAACCCAGAAGTCCTGATTGTGTTCTGAGTGGCTTGACACTGTACCATAGAAAAAAGTGTTTTTTCTTTTTGCAAGTTTCCTTCCGCGCATATGAATTCTGTACTTACGTTATCCGGCGTAGAAAATACTCCATACGGTAGATTGTGGTAGGAGAAATCAGACTTGTCTGCTTCTATGAAGGACATGTTGAATTCAGTTAGTAGTGGTACTCCGGTCCGCGTGCAGAGTGAATGGGTATCAGCAGAGTAACCGCTTCCAGATGTTGAGCTGCAGACTTTGGACAGACCCGCCCCCACTGCGCAGGGCCAATCACACACTGCCTCCAATATCCACCCTAACCCAGCGAAAATCCAAACCAGATTGGAAAATGACTCAGCAAAACTACACTTTGCAGTACTGATCATCCGTTTTCAGTTTCAGTTGAAGATTAAAAAACAAAGTAAGGAAGTTGTCTGCATCATAGACCCTTCCTCCTGTCATGGGGGTGTGGTGTGGTACCGTCCATACCTGAGTGATCAAAGTGATCCTAATCTTGTCGTTTTCTATCGTTGTAATGGTGAGCAAAGATTGACGGAAATCTATTTGGAAGCCAGATCAAGAAACAAATACTCTAAGCTTATCATTTGGTGACGTATGTGTACTTTATCACATTGACCAAAGAAAGGTTTCGGCAAACTTTACAGGAGGGCCAAACAAAAAAGTGGACCGAACTGTGATGACGTAATACATAAATACACAAAGCGATTCTCACACCTGAATGGATTCAAGAGCTTTTACTTGCTATAGTCACATCTCTTTGGCACCCAAAATGCCACGTATCCCCTTTTGGCTGCCTTGATATTATTTTTGGTCAATGTGATGAATTATTAGACGTAGGGACTTACAGGATATTTGGTCAATGTGATTAATAACTGAACCCCTCTGGCTCCAAGCTCTTGTCCGTCATCAGTCGCTGCTCCACTTTGTCCCCAGATCTTTAGGTTTGGAAGTTTTGACGGTAAATTTTGTAATGAATCTTTACGATACCTAGCCATAGCTTAAGGGTTAGTCAATCAACGCCTGTGACTCTTCACTGTCTCACCATTAGTACCATTACATAATCCTCAGACCCCTTGCAGTTTTGGTCCAGAAGTACATATTGCTCAAATTTGACCACAACAAGAGAGGAAAAATTAGTTTTACTTCAGACCAAAGTCAAAACGGTGAATAAACAAACATAAATACAGCACGATAAAACCTGGTCGTTCTTTTTGTGCACCCCTAAAAGAAATATATTCTCATACATAAACTCACAACCGGCAAGAGTGCATACAAGCTATCCACTCATGAAAAGACATACACACACAATCCTAAATGGCAGATCACACACACATCAATGACTTGAATTACACACAAAAACAGGTGAGGAATCAAACAAGATGCTGTTTTCTTCTTGAGGGTGCAAAAAGAAAGTTTGGTGTCATCCCCCTCCCCCCCCAATACATTCGGTTATTAAACAAGGCTACATACAGTACAAAGAACTCAGGAAAGGAAAGATCAGTCATGGGTTTACATGCAAGAAAAGCACAGCCCTTCAAGTAGCCCCGAAATCCTTTTTTAACAATGTGATTATTAATAGGGCTTATTTAGTTTTTAGCCTATAGAAAAATTCACAAATCAAAACATTTAAAAAAAAAAAAGAAAGAAAAAGAAAAGAGGACCGCAATCAAGATACAGTGAAATAAAACATATCCAGAGATGAGAGTGGCATGCAGGATTTAATGGTCAGAGTTGACAGGTTGGTTGCTCTAAGGAACGACAACCCATCAGGAAGAGACTGGAAACGGAAAAACGGTTGATCGTAAGTTGTAGGCTTCTGGTGTGATCCGCTCCGAACACGCTTAGATCTTCTGGATCTTTTCTCCAACAATGACCGGGTTCTCTTTCCTGATCTTCTCTGCGGCGTCGGCTTTGTAGTCGAACGTGCAGTTGTGAATGTCTGAGTATCGGTGCATGCTGCAGAACACATTCCCGCATCTGCAATCAAAGCCTGCAGCATGAAGGACGGGTGTTAGAGTTACATTTTGCTCTTCGATTATTGGTCCAGTGCCATGAGAACTGTACTTCCCGATCTCATGGTGCTGTTGAACAAAGGGCTGGTTAATGTAAAGTTACCCAGAACATTACAACAGTATTGTGGAAATGTGAGAAGCTCTCCCTCTGGTTGTCAACGGAATCAAAGCGTTTTAGAAACCTGGTGTAAAGAAGATAAAATAAAAGCAGCTTTTATGTATAGTTAATGAGGTTCCCTGTTGATAGCCAAAATCACTACGCTTCAATTATGGATTATTGATGACAGAGATGAACATGTTGCGGTGGAGGACAGGATTAGACTCTGGCCTACAAGCTTTGTCTGCAACTGGCATCAAAAAACACTGGTAATTTGAGGTTGAAGGGAGGAGCGGGACCATCACCTTTATGGACCACAAAGTCACAGAGGTAAGTGATACTAACGTCAAGGATCTTTGGTCACCTAACATGTCTAGTTAGGTGACTGTAAGCATGTGGAAAGGCCCAACAACTCCTCAACATACTAACAACTGGCTGAGCCTAGCTAGGGGCGCTAAAGCTTCTAACTATTGGACCTCTAACATCTGGACCTCTAACGTCTGGACCTCTAACGTCTGGACCTGGATTTAAAATCATGTCACTGGATCTTTAAATGTGTAACTTGTGTTTGCGTTCATGTCTCTGTGGACGATGTCATACCTGTCAGGCCAACTTTCTTGCGGCAGGTGAAGCAGCGTTTTTTCTTGGCTTTGGGTTTCTCTTCGGCCTCTACAGAGTCTTCAGACACAGATACTGAGGAAGGAAGAGGGAAGTGAAACTTTATTACTCACAAGAGAAAAGAGGAAAGGGAAATGGAAGCCGGGTCTTTAAATCGATGTACTCTGTGATAGCACTTCATATCAAATTCCACACAGAGAGGCTGAATGAAACCATCAGAGGGCGTCATGACTTTCCATTCCCAAACCAAATAGTTAGCGTGTCTCTAGGTTGTTTATTGGTCGGGTAGCCAGTCACTCACCTCTCTCTCCATCTATATTTTCATCAGTGTTCTCCAGCTTTCTCTTGCCTTTACGGGAGCACTCTTCCAGAGAGGGACTCCTCCCTAGCATGGTCCTCTGGCTGGTAGAAACTGTCCCTGAGCTACCTGCTGCTGAACTCTGACCTTCCTGCCCATTGGCTACTGCTGCAGCTCTGCCTGAGATGGATGGACCTAAGGGACGGGTGGACACCCTCAACACTGGGAGCCATGGCTCGTAGGGCCACATGCTGTTGTTACAATTTGTTTGCATTTTCTTGCATTCTGAGTCCAAATGTGATCAAGATCTTGGAGGAAATCTTGAGACGCAGCAGGTTTAAAACAGGTTGTGATGACTTCTTTCACAAGTGTATACAAAGCAGACATATGTGAAAACGCTCAAAAGCTTGATTTCATTGTTTCATCCATGTCCCTACTGCACAAACACTACTTTCTGTGACCACGTGCACAAACAAATTTAACAATATAAGTAATTGGCGGACCAAACAAACCCAATAAATAAACCTTGTATGGTTCAGCATTATGGCCTTTTACTATTACTACTATACTATATTACTATTTGCAGCTTTGGTCCATTTACCACCCATATTTTGCAATTGGGCGTTCTTGGTGTTCCACAAGGTCTTATATATATTATTTTTATATTTTAGTCTATTTTTCACATATAGCCATTTTGTATGTACTCCAGGAGTGTAGTGTGGGAAGACTTTCCTCAAAAACAAATAACAGACAGCTGTTATTTGCTGTTTCACATCTAATCATCATCATCTCCCCAGTCAGTGAGTCCAATATTTTGTTGTTCTCTGATCAAATTAACTAACAACACCTTTTGCCAAAACAGACATGACTCCTTGGTTCCTGCAGACAATACTGCTGATCTATTTTTGTGGCAGAAGCTTGTAAGTTACTTTGACTCTAACATTTTAAAATCAATATTTCATGTCAAATGATTAATGTCTTTGGCAAGCAGCTTTGCATCGGGGCCTTTAGCCACCCTTATTTTGTGATAACGGCCTCTAGAAGTGTTTACATGTCAGTTTGTCCTCTATTGCCTCGCTCTTTACCCCTTATTACAGGCAGCACAGCAGCAAGACGAAGACGGGGAGGAGGTGCAGGAAAGGAAAATCTTACTTTGTAAGTCAGCTGTTTTCAGGCTGGCTTTCACTCCTGAGGTCTCATCTGCCGAAGGGGTCTCTGAGGTTGTTGTTGCAGCACTGAAAAACACAGCAAAAGCATGATATCATAGGTATGAGTGTCCAAAATAACAGGACCACCTGTTCTTTACAGTTAACAGGCTGTGATCAGGTAACTTCAGGTGAAAAGCTTGGCTTTAGATCCTTTCACTCGACCGAAACTGCACTCACAAGAGTGGTAAATTACCTTTTGTTAGCTATTGACTCCAACTCAACCTCAGCGCTATTGCTAATTGACCTGAGTGCAGCCTTTCACACAATTGATCATATGATACTCTTGAACCGTCTTGAACATTATATTGGTATCCGGGGATCAGCCCTTTCCTGGTTTAGGTCTTACCTACTTGATAGATCACATCGCGATTGATTGATCCCTGTCTGTAAGATAAAATTGAATGGGGGGAGGCTTCATATAAGCCTTTCAGGCTTTCTGTCTCTTCCTGCACTGTATTTTCTTTGTATTTTGTACCCAATCATCATTGTACCTTTTTTTTTTTTAACTGTGCGAATAAACTAACTCTAACTCTAACTCTACCTGTCTATCCCAGCAGTCAAAAAGAAAACTGCAGGTAACAGAGCCTTTTCTTACCGGGCTCCCTATCTATGGAACAGTCTGCCTGCCTCAGTCAGAGAGGCAGGCTCTATCGAAGTCTTTAAGTCAAGGCTAAAAACCCATTTATTCTCTCTGTCATTTGACCAGCCTTGAGGGAGTGGCTCAGTCTCTTCTCAGAGTAAGGCTAGACCAGTTAGCTCATCCTAGCTCAGGGTCCTGCCGATGGATACTAGCATCCTGCCTACATGTCCTATTCTCCTGGTCTACCTGCTCCTGTCCACTGACGCTGGTCATGTTTGTCTGTGTGAGCGTGTGTGTGTGTGCATGGGTGTGTGTGGGTGAGTCTCCTATCTGTTCCAGGCTGCAGCCCGGCAGAGTTGGCGTCTGCGTGGTCCCGCCTCCTAGGACGATGCTGACTGAGCAGGCGTTGCGTTCTCCTATCTGGGCAGAGTTGGCGTCTGCATGGTCCCCTAGTCCTATGATGACGCTGACTGAGTTGCCGTTGCTGTGATGCCCCATCAGATGTGGATGTCCCACCAAAATGAACTTTCATATATTGTGTATCCTCTGCTTGCCCAAACTCGGCATCTATTGCAGCCCAACCGTCCTGGTAGGGGGATCCCTCTCTGAGTAGCCCCTCCCAAGGTTTCTCCCATTTTTTCCAATAAGGTTTTGTGGGAGTTTTTCCTTGTCCTCTGTGAGGGTCTAAGGCTGGGGGATGTCGTGTACTAATCATTTATTATTTCACATGTTGGGCACTGATAAGCCCTTAGGGACTGTAACGGTGATTAAGGGCTATACAAATAAATGTGATTTGATTTGATTTGATTTGATTTGATTTGATCCCTTATTGGACCTATCAAATCCACTTCAATCATGAAGGGGAGATGTAGGTGAAGGAGATTAAAGGATTTTTAAGGCGAAAACAATTGAGACATGGATTTTGCAAAAGGTAATGCAACTCAACTTTAGTAGGGTGGTTGATTTGTATACACAGTGTAAAACAAACTGAACTGCTGAATTCTGAGTTATATTCACTTGATTTTCAGCCTTTGGCCAAGGGGAAATGTAATTTACAGGACAGTCTATTCATAAGCCATTGAACCAGTTGTAAATCGCCTGAAGGAGAAATCTCTTTTGCCCCCCTCCACAGGGAGGTGAGAGGTGCTTGATATTACAGGGGCTTTAACACAGGTCTTCATAATCCCTAGGCCACGCTGCTGCTCAGCTGCAAACAGACGTATGCCAACTAGAACGGGTTCACATCAACCTCATCTTCACATGTCAATTCACATGTCAGTTATCCATGTGATATGTTAGGTAGTTATGTTGGTGCAACATCCACCATTAACTTCAGTGAGGTTTTTTGTTTTTTTTAGAGGAAAAGCAGATATCTCCAGGCCAACAGGGACTCACTAAGAGCCTCATCATGGCCATTATCCCTGCTTGCCTCTGAAACAGTCAAGTTAACCTGACACATCATGTCATTGGCTCACACACATCCACGCTTCAGGCCATATGACATCACACAACAATTATATAATACACACAATGTTCTCGGGGGGGAAAAAAGAGGAAGGGCATGATACAACTTCCTCAGATAATGATGTTGTAATCTGACACACATTTGTGTAGGAGGAATTTGGAAATCAATCATGCCAGTAAATTGTGTCTTTGGTGGTAAATCAATTTGTTACCCGCCACACTGCCTGGTATCTAGTTGAGACGATAACAATTGAATTAGGTTATATACCATTGTTTGGTCTTTGCCTGTTCTCAAACTTTGTCCCTGCTGGCCACCGTACACTCTCTCTGAATGTGAGCAAAGCAAAGCATAATAATGGCTCTGTATCCAATAGGCTCCCGATTGGCTGCCTGTTACCCTGCTCTACACAAAGAAAAACTGTTTCTTTGCTGTCTGGATGGTTAAAGCGTGTGAAATGTGAAAACCTGTTTCGGTCAGTGAGTTTTAAATTATACCATCTGGGCATACAAGTGCTACCACTGGCTGTCATACTGTTCACATCTGAACTTCATGCTAAATTATCGTCTTAAACTATTGTAGAAGTGAGTGAGCAAATTTTAAATCTAAATCTGCGCTGGCCTCTTTATTGTGTTTTTCACATTTCTATACACAAAATAGCATTGAAAACAGGTAGGTCAGACAGTGCTCCTGCCATTAGAGTTATGGTACCTGCTGTGTCCAGATACTGTGTCTGTATGGGCTGTGGCTGTTGGTGCAGGTACCGTAGGACTGTCGGAGCACTGTGCTAGGAGAGACTCCCCAATACTGCTGTCAGTAGAGGACGAATCTGAAACGACAACACACATTTCAACCATGTATTCAGTCCTATTGGGGCCGGTTCACAATGTCCTGCCTATTTATTTCCGTTAACACCCACCTGGTGAACTGACGCGTCCATTGCTGTTTTGTCTCTGGAGGAAATCTTTGTAACACACTGAACACATGCCATTATTCCTGGGGCTCCCGTAGAAACCACAGCCGGTCGTACAGAGCAGAGGAGCCTGGCTCTGGTTGGTCTCTTGGGCCATATCCCTCCTGTGGAAGACAAAGAGTGGAGGTGGACAGGTCAATATGTACTTCACAAAACTGGTTAAATAGGCTATGCTACCTGGTGATGGTGACGGTGAAGAAACAATTAGTGAAATTAAATTAAAAAGCTGAATAAATGTTTTTGTTGTTGAGAATAAAAGAAGACTCCCCTCATTTCTGCTGGATTTGTTTTCAAATTGTCAGGCTTTGGTGTCAGCCCCTCAGAATCAAAGAACAAGGGCTTCTTTCTAGACCGACGTTCAACAATCATACAGGAGAAATCCATCGGAGGAGAGGAGAGAGATCAATTAATTCACCGACAGTAGCCAAGATAGACCACAATACAATGCAGCCACAAGACATGTGTTTTGATTAAGGGGTTTGATTCTCATCGCTCTCTCCACCTACACGTACTGAATGCAACAAGATCAGATAAAAATAGGGCTGCAACAGAGAAGTCATAGAGTCATGCTATTTACCCAAATTAAATTCTGGTGTCGTAAGAGTGAAATCCAAACTGTCTCCTAAACAACAAGCTGGACTCACCAACATTGGTAAAAAAAACAACCATAAAGTGTTATGAAGTGATCACAGACCGGCCAGGTCGGTAAACCCGCTCAGCCTGTGTGTAGTTTATTTCTGGGTATTGAAGTTGAACATTTTCAACTGTCACCTTTTACTGCCATGTCATACTGCTTTCAATTCTTTACATTTGTGTATCTAGACTCACATAACCCAAACATTGTCTGTTGATGAGTAAACCTGATGAAGGCGTAATTTGTGTTCGCTCCAATTGATTTTAAATACATTATATATCTCTGTAAATATAAAACGGGTCCGGAGCCTTTCACTGTGCACCAGACACCCAACTACAACCTATGAGGTTTTATGCCAAAAAGAAAGAGTGACAGCATTGCAATGACGGACACACGTCTTGTCGTTTGGTCACGCCCTCGCTCTGCAGCCTTTCTCACTTCTGCTTCTCTGAGCCAGCCTGCCCTTGTAAGGCACAAGAGGAATATGAATATCAGCTGATGGATCCAAGCCTCTTGTTTCCTCCAAACACATCTAAAAAACTGACGTCAGTGTTGAGACAGGAGGGTTAGCCTGCAGAGGGGCTGAGTGTCACAGAACTGGACCCTGCACGGTTCATATAACAAGTTGCCCTAGAACTGCTCTGCCCTCTGTTATCATGTTGTAGGGTTCAGATACTGACACTTCATGTTTTGATACCGAGTTCATGCTGCTGACAGCGATAGTTTGAGCCCATATTCAATGATTCCATGATGACCTGTTCAGTGTTTTCCCTATTTTATTCAGGGTGGAAAAGCCTCTGAAACAGCATTTAGACATTAGGAAATCCAGGATAATAACAAGAACAAACATTCATCATGCTTGAATGGAATCCGATCAAACAAACAAACCGATCAATCATACAAATAAATATGTAGGAAATAGATAATATAGGAGAAAATGAGAAAATGCTAATGTTTCAAATAGAAGTAAAACTACAGCTGAAATAAGAGTGTGTGATGGAATTATATTAAAATCACATGATGAAAGCTGTGGAATGTGTGTGTGTGTGTGTGTGTGTGTGAGAGAGAAAGAGAACATGCTGGTGTGAACGATCATGGTTTTTTGACGGCCAATTAGGATATTTTTGGATTGAGCTGCTGATGATTTTCAACATCTTCAAATTCCTTCAAAGCCCAAAAATGACAGTAGTCAGTGTTTCCCCCCAGAATTGTGTTCCTTTTACTCAAATCGTGTCAAAATCATGTAGCCTACTGTAGCTGTCATCATGTAGACAACAGAACAAAATGTAAGGTTGCTAATGGGGGCACCCAGCTATAGCCCGGGTAGTTTCCCTAGTTTCTCTACTGGGAACTGTGGGGCATAAGGATAGCTTCCTTGTGGTGAAGAAGAGGGACTATATTCCAGGCTACATCTTCCACGCAGAGAGGGCCTAATCCAGTGTTAATCTGGTATATCTGTAATCTGGTGGAGGGCCTATTTTAAATCACACATAATAGAGGGAAAAGAAAATAGCTATAGGCACACAGTCATTTAAAGGTCTGAAGCTGTTGTGAAAGCAGCCTGCTCTAGTCTGTAGGACATGTGTGATACTCAGTGATGGCCTAACTAGTCCGCCTATCCTGACAAATAAAACCCTAGCAAACCAAGGGCAGGGTGTTAGAGACACCTTTTCTACTCTAACTGGACTGAACTGGATTACACCCAATCTCAAGGCTGCTGGATAACTACTTCACAACAAGCATTAAGCCTCCCTACCTGGAATTGAAACTATGTTTGGTATCAGTGGAATGCCAGTGTTGCATCAAGTATGCTTTATTTTGACTGGTTTAAACAATACAATCACACTGTTCGCATGGCAGCAGGCCCCAACAAAACCACAAATCTTGTTTTTGTCCTACAACCCTCATATTCAGCTGAATAACCTCAGGGGATTCGGTAACCCATCGATCTCTTGCAGCCTGTCTTGTCTACTTGTTTTCAAAACAAAGTGAACCTAAACACACGACTAGATAGTAACTACACAACTGGACATGACTCTTACAACTACTCAGTAAACTCAAGTGTTTTTCTAATATTGAAGTCCTGTCAGTTTGACAGCTTGATCTCATGAAATAGGTGATATGCCTGTCCTTGATATTCGAAAAAACTTAATTTCACACATTTACAGGGTCTCTCTTGCTATAACTGACAGTGTATTAGGTTACTTTCTTGCATTGGTAAAACAAGTCAAAGGAAGCAGGTTAGTTTGGTATTGCTAACTAATAAGCATATAGATTCCAGGAACAAGTTAGATATACACGTTAGATATATGCCATGTGTAAACAACAGCCAGGGGCATGAGGGGATCCTACCAACCTTACCAACAGATGTTTTCCAGCTGGATATTCATAGATATTCTGAATAACAATACAAAAATAGTCTGTATATCAGCAACCTAAACTTTACCCAAATGAATGGGCATTGGAAACACTAAACTAGCATCAGTAAACTGTGGAATATCTTCAAATTCACTTCAGTCTGCTCCAACTACAATGAAATAGACTGGTAACAACATAGTGATGCTTTCATTTCCTGCTTCAACAGCCTCCTTTTGTTCGGATAAAAGCATCAATATATCAGACAAGCTCGACACATAAGCGACACAAAACCAATCATTTCAGTAGAGAAAACGTCTAAGAAGGTTTCCAGTGTGTTATAGTGAAACTTTGTATTCGACCAACCTCAATAATCGTCCCAAATCCCCTCTGCTCCTCTTTTTCTTCGTTTCAACACAGATAACATCCGACATCATATGCACAGATCCACAATGCAATAAGACACAACCCGCTGCCATTGGTTAGCTGCACAAGCCACGCCCACACCGTCTATTCATTGGCTGGATGGCACGTCAATTATGTGTTATTGTCTTCAGTAAACAGCTGGTTGGGGGGAAGGGGAAAGTCCTACTAACTGACAGCTAAAAACAAGTCCTGACAAATATTGAATAATACACGGTTAGCATTGTCATATTATGAGCATCACGTATATATGTGTATGCTCTCTCAGAAAGAAAGAAGTTAAAATATGTTTCAACTAAGGAGTTTCACGGAGGAGATTCCGGACACAGAGAAACTGTGGCGAAACTAACGTAAATAACTAAAAAAAAACGTGTAACCTAACGTCATGTTTACTATGTGAGTTAGTAACTGTGAGTTTTACTTGTACTGTAGCCCCAACCGTCACGTCAAACTCCATTCAAAATCTGACAGTTAAACCTTTTTCTGGGTCGTTGTTCCGTTGGTGAATTCGGCATAACGTTATAATCCACCATAAATAGCGCTTAATTTCAACTATACAAATTGATCCACACTGGCTCCAGTCGCAGTCCAAAGCGCATTTCGAAGATCGTCAGAACAACCAACTATAAAAGTTATACAATATAATATAAAATTTTTTAAATATTACTGAAATAATTAATGCTTGGTGGATCAAATGTCTGCCGAATTCTCCTGTAGTTGCTAGTAGTTTGTAAAATGTCTTACATAGTGATCTATTAGGGTTGTACGTTTGTCGATAAGCAATGGCACATTAAATTTCCATATTTTTAAACGTTAAGGAACGAGTTAAGGAATGTCCGGAGCGTAATTGGGCTAACGTAACTTACTTGTACTCGCTTTCTACCTCTCATGGTTGAGCTTGATCTGACCTTACCCTTGTGTTTCGGTCACCAACGAACAGTCGTTTAATAGTCTTCGGCGTCTCAAAATTAGGGTGTTAGCCGGCGGGTCTAGCTAGCTACTCAAAGAAAACATTGTGGGGAGCTGCTGTTTGTCAGACTATTTCCTCACTCCCTCCTTATCGCGAGCTAACACTGAGCCAACTGCGGTGTAGGCTAGTTACCATTAGTGAGGTGGACTAGACTGTTCTGGGGGGTTTTGTTTTTAATTTAATTTTAGATTTTTTTTAATTGAAAGTTTCAACTACCATCCCCTTTAGTACAAAACTAAATAATCTCGACAAAATAACAAAAGTAAAGTTATGGGTTTAGTTTGTTTATAATTATCTTCCGGTTTGCCTCCACTGACGTCACATCAGACATGTGGAGGCACGGGAGTAACGTTAGTCATTAAAAAAAAGGTAGTAACGTTGGTGCAGACACTGTTAAATAGTTTGTGATTTTGATGTCATTTTAATAGTCATGTGTTCTTCACTGTCACATAGACAACACATTATTTTCAACATCTGTCTTGTTAAAAAAGGACAAGTGTCAAATGTGCTTTAGCATGTTGGTCTATCTATTAATGTTTAACGGCTGAAAGCAGCTGGGTGAAGTCAGTCAATACAGATGTTGAAATTGCTTCCTTATTCCAATAGAGTAATGTGCTACGTGTCCCACATTTAGCCACCAATTCGGGGAACTAATTCACAGAGCCGTTTTTTTTTTTTCATTTATTGTTTTTATCTCGACTTGATTAGGAGTTTACAGCAGCAGAATGGCCGCCTTGCGTGCAGCTAAGCAAGCTTTGAGGAAAGAAGTAAAACGACGTGTTGCAGCGCTGAGTGACCAGGAGAAACTGAGACAGTCTCAAGTTATTTCACAAAAGGTAGGTAGGGAATGATTCGATGATCCCCTTACTGCACTGTCGGCTGTGCCCAAGTAACGCGAGTCTTGACAGTCCCTAGCGCGTCTCCATACGAAAGAGAAAGTCCAGCCAAAAAGTCCAGCAATTAAACATTTCCTTGGATGGACAAAGGTACATACCTACTCGAACAAGTCTTACGGAAATGTCTAAGCTTGTCGGTTCTATTATTCAATTCGGCATTCATCCGATATGTCAAGCAGTTTGTAATTAATGAAATAAAAAATAAATCGAGTTGGTTCAAGTCAGTCCCACAACTTTTGTTCCACTAAAATACACGGCGGTGTGCGGTAACGAGCAGTGTGAACCAGTTCTTGATGTTAACGTTTGATTGAAACGACGTACTGTTTGGTGGATCAGGTGTACCCCGAATTGAAGAGTGGCTCCTGGTGATCCTTTACCTTTTTTAATTTATGTTGTTACATGCGTGTAACCTTGGCGACAGGTAAGGCAACATTTAATTGTCCGTTTTTTTAACCGAGTGTGGCGTGACTTTCTCTCCATACGAGGACTGCATGTATCGGGGGTGTCTATAGACATAACTGTATTGGCTAACCTCCGCTGTAGATCCTGTTGTCTACTGGGGACGAATAGTTGAATTAACCCGGACCGTGGTCTAAAGGTTCTATTAAGCAGTTAGCACTGGTTTGCTCCGAGTATATATCAACTATAGCTGCAGGCATGTACACTGCAGTCTCAGCTCACTGTCGCCATCTACTGCTTTGGAGGACATGCACACAACAACTTACATTTACAGAGGGAATTGATAGTTTTTTGGACAATCACGTACAAAATACGACTTCTAGGGTGCAAACACTTGATGTACTTGACACAGCTGGTATAAAAATGTATAAACATTTATAGTTGTTTTTTATTATTGTTATATATATTTTCTGAAATTACAGTAGTCATAAAAGCAAAATAATGTAATATCTTTAAATCCTGCCAAAATTGCCATTTTTGAAGCACTTGCCCAGTGCCAAGTTTCAGCCTCCCAGTTCAGACTCTTGTCGTCTTCTCCTCATTTGTCTTTCTATATCGCAGAGGATTGAAATTTCTCACTTCTGAATTTTTTCTTCAAAACAGCTCTTGTCCCACATTAGTGTTGTGTAATTTTCCTGCATTTCTCCGCATCACCCCCCCCCTTCTTTCAGCTGTTCAGACACCCCAAGTATGTGAGCTGTAAGCGGATTGCGGTGTTTCTCAGCATGCACGACGAGGTGCGCACCGAGGAAATCCTCCAGGACGTGTTTAAATGTGGCAAAACCTGCTTCATCCCCAAGTACCAGACTAGCGGCAACCATATGGACATGCTGAAGCTGAACAGCCTACAGGACATGGAGGCGCTGCCCCTCACCTCCTGGAACATCAGACAACCCGCCGACGATGACAACACAAGAGAGGAAGCACTGGCTACCGGTCAGCGCACACACAAACACACACACACACACACACACCTCATCATTGTTAGCAGCAATAACTTGTTTGTCCTCTTGGTGGCTCCTATTTGTGTCTGGTGTCATGTTCAGCAGAAAGCTGTTTCATAGGCTTTCACCCTGAAGAATGCAACTCTGGGAAAACACTGGATTATTTTGGACTTTTTTGCATGAAAATGGTAAAATCTAAAGATATTTCAAATCGCCTATTGGTATCTTTAGTCCAAAAATATCAGTATTGGTCAAAAACCCACATCAGTCAAACCCTAATTGATACTCATCGATACTGAATGGCATTTTTCGGCGCTAACATACACACCAGCACTCTCTTACACACACACACACACACACACACACACACACACACACACACACACACACACACACACACACTTCACAACTATACGTCAGCTGTCATTTTTTATTGTGACCTGAACTAAAAGTACCTTGCTTCACCAGCAGATAGAGCTGTTGTGCCTCTAAAAAAAACAACCTTACCTGCTGATTACAATGGCATTTTATTTGGTTACACAACCATCTGTCACTCTTAAGGTTTAGTTTACTGAAAGACCAATATTCCTTCACATGTGTGAATCCACTAAAGAATCCGGCTCGGACAGCTCAGTCGGTAGAGCATGAGACTCTCAGGGTCGTGGGTTCGATCCCCACATAGTGTCAACTATCACCTTTTGTAAGTCGCTTTGGATAAAAGTGTCTGCTAAAGGACTGTAATGTAATGGTGAGTTTGCACCGCCCCCTTCTCATAATCGGCCTAACAAGTCATATCGAATATCGCTGTGCAGGGAAGCTTAGCACAAGTACAGGTAACGCCCCACCCCCCACCTCTTGTCCCTGATATTGAGACTGGATTGTAGATGGCAGACTATTATCATTCAGTTCCCCTGACAAGATGATGATATATAATCTGGCAGGCAAAGGCAGGAGGAACAAACAAACAAAACCCATTCAATCTCTTCCCTTAGTTTTTATTCTATTTCCTTTCCTAGCACTAACATGATCATTCTTAGGTTACAGGAACACTGAGGCCCTGACCTTTGACCTTATTTTTGATTGCTTGTAATTTTGGTGATGTAGGAATTGAAGCGTATTCTACCATTGCACTCATTGTAAATCACTCTGGATAAGAGTGGAAGCTAAATGGCTATAATGTAAATGTCATGTTTTTTTTGCTTTCCTCTGCTGTGGTATTTCCAAGCCAGATGATTTTGCCTGTTGAAATTGATTCTACCTGGATTCTATGCCTGTAGCAGGGATGGATTTAACCAGTAATGCATTTAAAGGGTGCAAATGCCCCGCTGTTGCAATTGGTATGTTGCTACAACCGTTAAATCCGTTGAAATACTGTACCCTGCAGCTCCACTGTACAGCAGGTAATCTGAGCTCATTCTTTTTGGTTTATACCGATGAGAAAGGTTTTTTTTATTTATGCTGCAGTCCATCTGCTTCTCTCAGAGCTGGCGTGGGTCTGCTAGGATTAACCACTGGAAAAAAAAAAACGTATTCATGCAAACTCACAATATTTTTCTGTTACACACACAGACACAATATTCCTACTCCTCTGTAGTAACGTTTGCAATCAGAGAAGTGTTTTTTTAATTTTTTTATCAACACTGAAAACATGGTATTCAGTCATCCAAATCATTTAGTTAACTAGGTAATAGGAGTTTTGTAGGTTTTTCAATATCTTATTTTCCTGCCAGAAATTCCAAGTATGCAATTACAAAAATTGCAATCACAAATATGTAAAACTCATGTTAAGCTGTCACTTCACATTTCACGGTGTATTTGAGGTTACTGGATGCGTTTAAATGCTAAACCTTTCCGCACAGTCACTCTGCTTCCTCCAGCCGAACCTGTAATCCAGAAGATTTCTTTCTTTTGAAATGGGGAGAAAAACAACTTAAACACCTCGCGGTAATGAGGCCTCCACCGCCACCTGCTGTGCTGTGCCTGCACGTATGTGTGTGGTGGTCTACTTTGCTGTCTTCAGTGGTTTCCCCCCACTGGGTAACTCATCTATATTTTCAAAGCTCTCTGTCTGCATACCTGCATGTTGGGATGGAGAGTCCAGAATGAACTCGCACTTACTTAACTTACACATAAAGATGCCATGTGTTGAGTTCTGACATCAACAGATCATTACCGCATTGACTTTGAGACATCATTTGAAATAAACAAGCAAGACCATCACTGAGAAGCCTGTCAGCCTCGACCGGCCTCTGCACTGCATTTTACATCGCGGCCACTGGGTTGATTTGGAGGGAAATCTGCTGGATTGCTTTACAGCACAAAACAGGAAGAGGGCGCTGTCCTTCCAGCGCTAACGGAGCTAAAGCTAAAGAGGTTCTGGCATTGTCAGATGGTGGAAGGAGAGAAAGGAAGATGGAAATATCACTTCCAACATGTTGATCCTCTTCAGTAAAGACAAAAACGCCAGGGAGAGGGAGGGATGGACTGGAAGCAGCAGGGTTTATGGGAAATGTAGTCTTAATTTGGAGAAGCACTAGCACTACCCATGTGTTCATACTGCGAACAACTTGGTTAATGGCTTGCTCTATTCTGACCAGTTGTGGGCGGTTTGAGAGGCTGTGGTTGGGTCTATGTAGTGGTAGCAATAGAAATAAGTAGGGCTGCCCCCTGAAAGTCGACGAGTCGAATTATCTGTTGGAGACCCGTCAGTCGACTGAGATTCTTCAAGTCGAGCAGTCGTTTTTTGGGGGGGGTTTTTGTCAGTCAGTGTGCATTAAAATAACAGGATAAAACCCATAGAAGCTTACAAAAATCTATGGGGATAACATTTCAATGAGGAATTAAAAATGGAACGCGAGGACAGCAGCATGGAAACTGAGCCTCCAAAAAAGAAAAAAATGACAAGGAGATAGCCGCTGCTATAGATACTGCTGATGCTGCTGCTGATGTCGACTGATCAAGAAGAAGAGGGACTGTCACTGATTCAGAACGAAATGAAGACATACTTGCAGGATCAACAACAGATGATGCGGGGCCACTGAACTGGTGGAGAAGAAACGACGACCGCTATCCAAAGCTGTCCACAGCAGCTAAACATGTACTCTGCATCCCCTCCACGTCTACACCATCGGAGCGAATATTCTCAAAGGCCGGCTTCATCGTTAACAAAACCTGAAGTTCACTTCTCCCAAGTAATGTGGACAAACTAGTTTCCTCTCCCACACTTAAGATTTATTTATTTTATGTTTAAAGAGAAATACAGTAGCCTATAAGCCTGAAGACGAGAAGCTATTATTTCAAAGCGCCGTGAATTTATTTAAAACGGTTTCGGTTTCATTTGTTTATTCATTTACACGTTGATTTTCATGTTTAAACTGAAGTGAAATAAAAAAAATTAGGCTATAAGAGCTTGATAAACAGAAACACATGTGTGCTGTCTGTCTTATTATTCCGACAAATCCATATGGTAGCCCGACATTACGCCTATATGTCGGCAATTCAAATAGGCCACAATTCAAATCTTGCATCATATGCAGCCGTCTTTTATTGATTTTTAAATGATCAAAAATATGTCCCCAACTGTTGCATTTGACTATGTTAAAGTGGTCGAAATCATCACTGAAACAAATGCCGTATGGATTTTCTGATTGCCAGATAGTCTATATTATTATATCTATATAAAAAAAATCGATCGAATAGGCGTATTGAACGGCTGAATCCGATTCGACTGATAAAATTCTGAGTCGGGTACAGCCCTAGAAATAAGCATGTATTTATACAAATCATGTTGTTTTCCATTGCTAGGGTCTTGCCTTTCATGATGTTACGTTGTTTTGATCAGTTAACATAGCTCACTAGCTATCCAATTTGGTAGCATTCATTGAAAACAAAAAAAAAACTCAATAAAATGACTCCAGAGCTTAACCATTGTCCAAGCAAGGAAGCATGGAAATCCGATTGGCTGCTGGTGGCTGATGAGGATGTGGCCAACGTTTTTTGACAAAAGTTTCCCTGGTTGACTTCCAGAGACTTGTGTTGCTCGCAGTGTAAACACATGGTAGTAATACCACTGGTGTGAGCGATGGGCTACCAATCGTCTCAATCATGGTCTCATGCGTTTACAGTAATTATGCCAAGGTATCACAATTAATTTGACATTGATGTATCAGTGTTAAAAATGCTACGTGCAGCACCTGTACAAGGTAGAGAAGATCCAGAGTGTAAGTTTAGATCATTAATCATCACCCCACCCCTAGGAGACCAGACTATAATGTAAACCTGGGCAGACATGACAGGCTTCCACCACGGGGCTTTTACATGCATCAATAATGATGTGTGATATTTGTGGTAATCACAAATCTGGAGATCTGCTGCACAGAAACCAGCTGCTGCTCTGAGGTTTAAGAATAGACCCACAATGTCACTCGTTAATGGGCATTAATCATTGATGCACCTCAAAGGCATGCCCATGAGAGAGTTGTAAATGTTTACAGAAGATGAGAAGATTTTCATTTTGGGCTGAATTATTACTTTAACAAACAACAGTTCATTCAGAGTAGGCCAACAGGTAAAGAACAATGTAGTAGGTTGGCATTCAGCCTGCATAGCCAAGGCTCTTCTAAACAATAGCCACTATACCTACCTACAGTATACCTACTATGAACTGATCAAACAGCATTTCAGCATTTTCACGTCAGGAAATATTTTATATTGTGCCAAAGTGCATGATGTTAAAGTATCTTGTGGGAGCTGGGTCAACATTGATTAACGTGAGACACTATTGGTGCACCTCTACTATACACATTCACAACTAGGCAGCCCAGGAGAGGTTTGGCTCACAGCTGGTCCATATTCCCAACCAGACATAGAAATCATCCATACCTGTGTCTCCATCTGATTATGCTCTCTATTCCTGTCATCCAGGAGGTCTGGACTTGATCCTGATGCCAGGCCTGGGTTTTGACCGGTCTCGGAAGCGTCTGGGACGAGGGAAGGGCTTCTACGACACCTACCTGGAGCGCTGCATGAGACCCCCTGGAGGAAAGCCCTACACCATCGCTCTGGCCTTCAAAGAGCAGCTATGTCAGGAAATCCCCGTAGATGACAACGACGTGCTCATAGATGAAGTCCTGTATGAGGACCAGGAGTAGTTGGCAAACCATCAGCGGTGGTCCAAACAGAAACCTGGACATACTCTGGTAATGGCTAGGTTAAGCTGTTTACATTAGGGTTCGACCAATATGGGTTCAGCATTTCCCCTAGAGGTGTATTCTTGTCAGTGTGGAAAAGCCTCTGAAACAACACGTCATCATGGGACACTAAAACTCTCCATTGAAACCCAGACTAATGAAATCCTTTCAGGGTTAGCAGCTCAGTGACCCATCCACCCAATCAATGGTGGGACAAACACATTCTTCACCAAGGAATTAATTTCTGATTAACATTATTAAAAAATGAAATAAATAAATAAAATGTGCAAAGACAAAAACATTTCCTAGCATCTTTACAGACTGTTTCTATGTAGCTGTGGTCAGAGAGGTGGACAACACTGACTGGCCGATATCTTATTTAATTGAAGTTCAGTATCTGTCTAACTACAGTCACTGGCTCAGCTTCATCATGTTGGTGACGTGGAAATGATGTATACTCAGTATTACCTATGGTTCACTCAGTATCTTCACAGCACAGTACAGAAAAAAAGGTAGATCAAGGACACATTCACATGTAGGTCTCCCTGGAAATCTGCCTTTTTCCTCACCTTGGCTCACACACCTAATGGGTGATAATGGTCTGCTTTCATATACAGTCGTGAGAAAAAGTTTGTGACCCTTTTTGAATTACCTGCAGAAATGGCCCCTACATCATAAACTTACTTTTACATGTCTTTATCGAACAACGTTAACAGCTTGGATTGGAAAAGGTATGTGAACCATGAGGTTTAGTAACTGGTGGAACCTCGACCAAACGTTTCCTGTAGCTGCTGATCAGACCTGGTGAGGAGGTTAGGAGGTATTTTGGACCATTCGTCCTTACAGAACTTCACAGAACGGTTCAGTTCATTGATGTTTTTGAGATGTCTTCATGAGCGGCTTGCTTCAGGTCATGACACAACATTTAGATAGGGTTAAGGTCAGGACTTCAGAGCTTAACATGGATGCAACTATTCTCCAAGCATCGTTTTTAAGACATTTATCCCTGTAATCTTTCAAATAAAACAGAACTGGTATGCTTTCAAAGGCTCTAATTTGTTGTTCATCTGGAACTGTTGTTCATGAAAGTAAATCACATCGGCAGGGAAACAAGGAATTGTGGAAATATGATTGGCTGTTGACGGCTGATGCCCATGAACAGTTCAGCTATGGCCAACCTTTCTTGGCCTACAAGCTTGTTGACCGTCCACACATCAGCCAAGTATCCCTGAAATTACTGGATTTATGGTGACATGTTGGTCATGTTGATCCTTGTAACACTGTTATGGCACCCTAAAAAGGTGGTAAACTCTTGAGTCCACTACATCCCTCCTTACATTGAATTGAGCACAGACAGGACCTTGTGTTGGTGTTATTGTACTGGAGATTATTGAAGCTGGATAAGAGTTAGTTTTATCCATTACTGTGTAAAAGCTTGCTATGTTATCCCTGTGGTTTATTCAGTCCCACAGATCTCCAGCTAACACGGCCAGCTTTACAATCAGCTTCTCTTTGTTCTGACTGGTTGAGTTTCGATTCCATATCTAAAGATGAGACTATCCATCAGTGCAGCCTGTTAAAGGCACCGCGGAGTCAGGATCAAACTCACCAGTTGGTGTATTATAGAGGAGAGTACAGTCAGCCTCTGTTTCTCACTCTACCTCTCTCTCTCTCTCTCTCTCTCTCTCTCTCTCTCTCTCTCTCTCTCTCTCTCTCTCTCTCTCTCTCTCTCTCTCTCTACCTCTGTCTCTCTTTTTGTCTTTGCCAGTTTTATAATGCATCAGAAACACAATCACATCTCTCTCTCACACGTACAGAGTATCTCACTGATGATTAACCAACTAGATCTGACTTTTACTGCATCAAAGGACAAATAAGCAAAACACGTCACTTGTTAGGTAGGAGGCTGTGACAGCTATGGTGTGCTAACTCATAATGTAATATGTAATAATACTGTAATAACTGCATCTTGTGAAAACTACAACAGTGTAATATAAAGTCAGACCCACTAACTAGTAAAATGCAGGGGACATCATTTAAGAACGTAATGGCAGATAGTTTGATGTTGGTTTTTTACATTACAAAGTGAGTAAATGTTTTTTGGTGAATAATAAAACTTGTAATTAGTAAAATATCAAAATCATCATTTTTAATTGGAGCGGGTCTCGTTGGAGAGTTGAAGTTGCTGAAACAGTTCCCCATTAAATATGGCACTCACAATAAATTTGGTAGGCACTCATGAAGATGATGGTTTTCAAGATGCACTTATCTGACGTCATGTCGACATGGCGGCACTGAAAATGCTCCACAGCATTTTAACATGTTTATAATCCTCAAAATATGATTTTCAGCATCACATTAAACACTTTACATTTCAAATGTAAAGTTGCACTTGCGGTTGCTAGCATTTTGTGCTAGCTGGCTAGCTAACGTTGCCACGTTTTTGTTACATAACAGCTGTTGCATTTTACGTTGGGCAAACAAAACCTCGCAGGCATCCATGTTTCTCCCCTGGTTCTTCCAAGCCGGACCACTGGAACGTAGGAGGTTGTAATTACACCCTGCCAGCTGGGAAACTCGCACTTCCGACTTTGAATGAGATGCAGCATTATTAAATTATTCACCGAAAAATTGCATCTCGTTTATGTAATACCCAGTGATGTAATGGTGATGCTGGAATGAGAGTACTTACAATGATGTATACTATGATTACCTAATGAAGATTTCTGTCAGCCTGTGGTAAAGAGAAAATGGAATAGTCCCTGGGTTTACCCTCAACTACATCCCTGGGAATAACCTCCTTAAACGTAACATAATTTATAACATCTGCTGATAGCTTGTGATGTTTCCAGGATGTGTGACCAAAGTCACAATGGGACACGCGCTTTTTCCTTTGTCTTTATATTTTATTGTGCCCTTTATTTTCTCACCTCTCACTCTGCTCCCTTTGCCTCCATCCCTAGCTGCCTCATCGGAGACAGTGGCGGCCTGGAGACGATTAATTAAAGAAATGAAATCTGTGGGGATGCCAGGTCTGCCAGAAACCCAGCACGGACACTCATTACTCAGACATACAGGCAGCTAATCCTCTGCAGCCGGGGTCTGCCAGCTGACAGGTCTGGCAAAGTGTGACGCAGATAGTCGTGATGCTGCTGTCGCCGGGCTGTAAACCGGGCTTTAGCAAGTGACCCTGCAGATAAACATGCATTCACATGCATTCAACCCCGGCATCCTGTGTCCCTTTCCCTTGAAGTCCCAGTTCGAGCATGGTGGTACACGTATTAAGTTCATCATGAAAAAGAAATTTGCCACTGATAGAGTAGATTTAAACCTACGAGCTTGTTTATTTTCTAAAGTATCCCAACCCAGAGGGAATTTTGAACTGGTGGTCCAATATGTGACATACTTCCATTACTAGCATTTCAAAGGCACTACGTCATGTTGAAATGATATATAACTGTTTTGTGATGATATAGTATATCATGAGCCCTAAATCATTTTGGGCAACAAACATGATAGATGGCCTATAAAGGTAAACTTAAGCACTGTTAGTTTTGTATATGCATTTTGTATGTACAGTTTGACAGGGGTTGAATGGTTTTGGAGCCAGGAAAACTACAACTGTTACAGGTCAAAGGGAATGTCTACTCTCACAGGAAATGGACTTCAACCTGCCCAAAGTAATGTTTATGCTGTTCTGGGCAGCTGAAGACTCATGGGACACCAATATGACATGTTTCCTGTGTTATAAATCAGTTCATAATTCTGGACTGAAAACAGTGTTCATGATTGTTCATGGTGTTCATGGTGGCTACCTGTGTCATAGATCAGTCATCCTCAAACTCCAGACTCCGATCCGGACCGAACCACAACTGTCTCTGAACTCTGAGCAAATTATACTTTTCATATGTATGATTTGTATTATCTGCGAGACATCGCCGTGATGCAACGAGTCAAAGTTCTCCGCTTTCTCCACTGCAAGAAGCGGACTGCTCCACTCTCTGTGTGAGGATGTCTACTCTGCTTTGGTTCGGTCCAATCACATTCAGCATCCCGTCATCTGCATGACAACGATGGGTTGACACAGCGTTGAGAGTTGACAGCGCAGATGGAGAGCACGGCTAGTTTTCGTCGGCAAATCTGCAATTCAAAGAGGAAAGCATTGAAAAATATGTGTTCATCCTCCCTCCAACGAGCACTAAACCGTTGTGCCTAATGTGCGAAGGAACAGTAGCTCTTGTGAAGAATGTCAGTTTGAAACGCCACTATGAGACAAAACACAGTTATTTTGAAGCGACCATTCCTCAAAATTCAGAGCTAATTACCACAAAAGTCAATGGGATGAAATCCGTAAGCAGAATTCTTATTAAGTCTATGTCACTACGAGAAAAAGAGTGGCATGGGTGTTGGGTAAACACAAGAAGCCATTCTCTGATGCAGAAATAATAAAAGCATGTATGACTGAAGTGATGGAGACCATGGTTGAAGGCAAACAAAAAGAGGAAATGACAGGTAATATCAAGCAAATCCCCCAGCTCAGATTCCACAGCAACCAGAAGAACTGAAATACTCCATCACAAAGCAGCTTTGTGATGGAATAAAATATGCACAGTGCATCTCTTTAGCTGGACCTCAGTGGACACACAAGGGGGGGAAGACATTTAGGAAGCAATAATGGGAATGCTGAATGAAAGGTTAGATTTGAAGAAAGTATTTGGACTTTGATTCTTGAGATGGTTTGATTCACCTTTGGTGGGTGGGTGTGTGAACCGGTTGGAGGGATGAGGAAAATGGGGAAATGGTGATTTTCTAGATCCTATGTATGTATATATATTATAAAAGCTTGACTTAAGCTTGACCTTAACAAACGGCCCTTTGTCTTATTGAACATTTTCTTTGTGGACCTTTAAGATTTGTATTTGAGTACCCCTGTCATAGATAATGATATATAGCATCATTTAATTAAAGTTATTCTGTGTGGCTGAAGTGAAAATGTGTGCACTGACTTGTGATCCTTTAATCGTAACAAGAAAAAAAAAATTCGTAATTATGAGAAAAGATCTTTTCATGAGATCAAGATGAATGCAATACACTTTAATAAAATTGGAGGTTTAGCAGACCAAGCATATTTCACCTTGACCAATCTAATGTATAGGAGAGTCTTTGTGTATTTATATCCTGGCTTTTTTGCCATTCACATGCTGTGATGAAGGTTTAATACCTGAAACACGTCACTTCAGTAAGCCCAGTGCCATGTAAATAATCTATCATTTTGACTCCTATTTGTGGAATGTGATGTTTTTACTCTCCTGGATCTCCTGTGGCAGTGGTTCTCAAGGTGGAGCCTTGGGTTAACCCAGGGGCCCTAACGGGTCCCAGCAAAATGAGGAATAGTTTAATTTCACTATAATTTAATTCACTAATTATCCCAATTAGTACGGAGCCCCTTAACGGTCATGGTGGGGATTTTTTATTTTTTTTATCTACTTTTGTGTTCCTTCGCAATACATTTTGCGTTACCTCGCTATTCTTTTGCATTCCTTCGCAATACTTTTGCATTCCCTCGCAACTTTTAATGGGCTAACCAAAAGCCTGTTGATTGATAGTGTTTGCTTGTAAATTACTGTAATTAAAAGTTTAGATGCAGCAATAACGAAATGGCAGATGCCTTAACACAAGTGAACACACAGGACTGAAACAACAGTCAAACTGGCAGGGTTGGATAGATTACAAAACTCGGGAGTAGCCCGAGATAATTGGTTAGGGTTGTGGTACTGCTGGGGTCAGATTAAGCATCATAAAAGGCAGCTGGTTGGGGATAGGAATGAGAATGATTTCAGGTTCAGGTTCAGGGGAAACACAGCCTGCCGACGGGGAACAGACTCGACCACCTACTCCAGGCCTGTTTAACCCATTGGCTATCACCGCTCGTCGTTTTATGCAGTTAAACTATATGTCACTGTAGAATTCTATGAGCTGATCCATGCCGTGGCATTGCATGTCAAGAGTGGCAAATAGAGCAAGAGTACTGGGATCGCAAAAGTATTGCGAGGGAATGCAAATGTATTGCGAGGTAACGCAAAATGTTTTGCGAGGGAATGCAAAAGTAGCTACAAAAACAAAAATCCCCACCATGACTGTTAAGGGGCTCTGTAAATTAGAGAACGTAAAAGAATGACCTCTGTAATATCAGGTTTCACTCTCACTCTATCTCCTCCACATACAGTGCAGACAATTCAATATTAAATCAACAACAAAACAGCAACTACAGGTTGAGGTTATTGCTGAATCTCATGATTCACATACTTTTTCCAATCCAAGCTGTTGCGTTTGAACAATATGTTCACTAAAGACATGTAAAAGTATATTCTCGGGTGTTATTTGTTATTTGTTAAATCACATTGTGTTAATCTATTTGTATGACTTAGATGAAGATCAGACCATATTTTGGGAGCCATTTATACAGGAATGCAGGTAATTCACACGGGTTGCCGAGAGCTGCTCCTATAACGTACACTTTAAATGAGCAGCTGCCATAATATGTTATGTTTATCTTTTCTTTCACACCCCTGACTGAACAGAAAAGTGTTCAAAATGGTAACGACTGAATGAGCTGTTTGATTTAGGGGGGAAATGTTTATTGGGAATAATACAAATTCATGCATGAACTAGATTTTCAGTAGCAGAGTTGGCCTACTAAACTATTTTTAATCTTGCGGTTTTATTTAGGATGTGATTCCCCAGATAGTCCAACCCCATTCTGTTTCTGGTTGCTGTGATCTTTGGGCTCAAATGTTAATCCAGTCGATGTTACAGGTGTGAAGCCAAATTCCCCCATCAGAGAAAATCAGTGAAATTCATAGTCGTCGTCTCTATTGACAGCAGAACTACACAAACTGGATTTTAATTGTGTTATTGTAAGGTAAAGCTGTAAAGTTGATCAATCGTATCTGGTAACGCTATCTGACCAATACAAAGGTATTCAGTTTGAAGCTGCCGATAGCTGATATTCATGCAGAGAGTGGATAACACAGTGAAAAACGATAAAGTTCCGCTACAAGTGTGTTATGTCAACAACACACCCACAACAGCTAATGTTAGCTAGCTTACATAGCGAACTAGCTAATGTTAGCTAGCTATAAAATGCTAAATAGATACTTGATCCGAGAGCTGTGGGATATTAAGTTGAAGCATCAGTGAGAACATAACTAAGATGGTGACATATATTTCTTGTGTCAACTCACATGTATTCATTCTATTATGTATAGTTTAGTATAGTTAAGTATAGTTTTTATCACCACAGGCAACTCTAGTAATTAAAGGTGCCGAAAAGCAGGAGGTTCTTCTCCCACATTGTAGATATGCATGGCCAACAACTGAAGGCCAAGGACACCATTATCTTTGGGGAAGTGGAAAGAATGGCTGAATGGCTAGAAGACAAGAACATCCTGGTGTATTAAAATATACTGAAAGATCAAGGACAAGAGCAGGGGAGGGAGCCCAAGAAGGGGCATAAGAAGAGAGGGTTTTGTGATTCTGCTTTAGCTGCTCCGTGGACCAGCTCGGTTTGTTTGTACTCTGTTTGATTTTACAGTAAACCTATAATCATCTTGAAGTAAGTAAGCGGTGTGGTAGGGGACCTGACAAGGGTTTTCTCCCACAGAGCCTACAACAAACAGTTTCTGAAGTAAATAATATTTAGATGCCATATAGTCTTGCTGTGTAATATTCTTGCCGAGTGGTGACACTTTTGACATTTGTGTGCGGTAATGGTTCCTATAAATTCCATAGGAAATACACACAGGTAATTTTGATGCACTTATGGAAAAGTGGCGGTAGTAATAGGAATTATGAAATGTTTTTATTGCAGATATTTCCTAAATCAACCCCAGCTGTGTCATTCTTGACCCACTTGTGCAACTAGGGGTTCATAAAAGCCTAATATTGGCCTGATGTATCCATATAACCATACTTAAAGGCTAATTCCAGTATTTTTGGGCTCTATTTGTACATATTAGTCATTTATATCCCAACATAGGTACAAAAAGTTTTGGAATTGGTCCAGAATTGGTCAGACTAATACAGTATGTACAAAAATTTAAAAATACTGGAATTCCCCTTTAACACGCACCAAAAGAGAGAAAGAACGAGGAGAATGTGCTTGTAAAGTTGAAGAACAAGCGGTGCTACACCTCCACGCCATTCGGAAGTGTTTTACAGACACATTTGTTTTAGGGTTCATGAATGGACTCGAGTTGCTCCACTGCAATACACAGCGGAGATACCCACACACTTAATGGTCTGAGAAATCATCCTCCAGTCCTGACAGCTTCTGAAACCTGAAGACCAGGAGAGGAAGTCTATATGAGCGTATTCTCCACGTATGACGGAGTGAGTTATCTCCATTGTTGAATAATTTAATCAGCGTAATTTCGGCCTCTGTGATGAATCTTAGAGTTTCAGTCAACTTGTCGTGTAATAAATGTGTCTTGAATGAATTCATCGCTCCAGGGGCTAACTTTGTGTTATTAATATTTATGAAACATCACAGATTACATTCATTTCTCATTTTAAAACAGTACCAGCTGGGAATACAACCTGCTGTATCGAGTACGGGAGCATATGAGACCGTGGTTATGTCTGTAATCAGTGTCCACCCTTGATAGCATTTACTGCAAATATATCAAGTCTTGTACATATTTTGAAAGACAGACCACAGCAGGGCCTGTGTAAGTCAGGGTTCATATGATAGGACTATTACATTTGAAATTTACAATGAGAGCAACGGTAGAGTAAGCTTCAATTCCTAGATCACACAACAATAATGAAAGTCAAAGTTCAGCCTTGCTACCGGTATAACATTCCTGTGATGATAGATAGACGGCTGACCTTAAACTCGTTTGACTCCTTAAAACCCTAATTTGTTGTTTTTTTTTTACACACACAGGGTAGACCACACAAATGAAAAATAAACCTTAATGAAGTCTTTTTGTCCAACATTTGGTCCAACATTTGACCTCATTACAGATTGCTGCAGATTGCATTACTGCTTCAAAGTCCTACTAATCGACACAAATTACCACACAGAACCATTAAGTACCACAGTGTAACACAGGCTACAACAAAACACCACAACGTATGACACTAATAACACAGAAAAACCACAACATGTACCACAAAGAAAACACAAAGAACCACAATATACCACAAGTGTACAAACATCCTGTTTAGTTGTCATTAATCAATAGCTCAGTCTGAATTTAGAACATTGATTAGTGCATAAGTAAAGCCAGTATGTTTACTTGCCCCCTTATTTGCTATATTTTTATGTATACTCCATTTTGTCTTTGCTGTATCCTATTTTTTGTATGAAGAAAACATTTAAAAAATCCCCAAAAAGAAAGCAGAAGGCCGACTGTGCGTTGTGTTGGTGACTTAACCAAGTGCTGAAATGTTTGGCAGCAGCAATTGAGGAAAAAGTAAATTCTTTAGCTGACAACAGGGATAAAAAACCACAGAAGGTGTGTTCCTGCAGGTCTGATAAGGAGCAGCTGGAGATCGGAGGATGATGGGAGATTTGTTTGAACAGTTGACAGCGATAGCAAGCACTAGCTTAAGACCAGACCAGCTTTCTGTCCCCTGGGAAGACCAAGCAAACAAGTGGAAGAGATTTAGATGTGGCAGCAGAGGCAGAACAGCGAGGTTCGAAGGCTCAGATGTGGCCTGTAGAGGTTTGGTGTTGAGGGTTCGTACTGCTAGGTGAGTTGGGCATTGGAGGAAGGAGCTTTATAAGAGCAGTTAGGAAAATGTCTCAGGAAGGAGCAAGTGAGTTGTTATGGATGAGAAGAAAGCATGCTAGCTGGGGAGCACGCTAAGGTAAGCACAACGTGGTTATATTGAGCAAGTTAAGTTGAGCATTGTATATGTATATTGTATATTGTATAGTATACTATATTGTGTAGTATACTATATGTTCTTTAATGGTTGTCTAAGGAACCAGCTGGCCTGGCAGTTGCCCTGGCAACTGTTGCTGCATTACCGGACAAGCCAGCAAGGCCAGCAGTAGGGTTAGCCCAGTAGCTACATAGGCAGAGTTGGTACCTGTATTTGGTACTTTGGATAAAATTGGTAGTTGACTTCACATAGTTTAGTTTAGTTTATTAGGATCCCCATTAGCCAATACAAAATACATACAAAATACATTCAAGAAAGGCCAACGTAGGCCGATTAATCTATATCACTGGGATTCTTTGCACTCCTGTAACAGTCTTCATTGTTATATAGAAATATGTTAGTTCAATTACAGATTTTTTTAAGGGTGTATTGCATTTGTTTTCCGCTACGGCAGATGTGGAAGTGACGTTTTTGTGGCTGTGAAATACACTGTTGAGCCTTAAGTGTTGTGGGCATAACTCAACGAAACCTTGGTGAAGGAAGAACCCAATGACATGCCATGTAGTGTTGCTGGCTAGAGTAGGTAGCTAGTAGTAGAATGGTACCACCTGTCAAATGATGCTGTAGGTTTATCACGGTGTGACCTGATGTCTGCTGGTGTTCATTTGGTTTCTGTATGATTCCTATAACATCTGAGTTGTGATTCTACAAGTGTTTTCCCTGGAGGACGACACAAGGGATAGCAACATCTCATCCTGGGTATTGATGGATGCCGGTGCTGTAGAGGAACAACAAAAAGCCGGGAGAAAACTACAGCAGGGCTCTGTGAGGGATGGTCTTGTCAACTGTAAAAATAGGAAACATTGTTTTGTGTCAACGTGTGTGTGTGTGTGTGTGTGTGTGTGTGTTTTGTGTTTATAGTTACCAATGTAGACTTTAATGCAGAACAGAGCTGACCATGGACATCATAATGTTACCTTCCCTAACTTACACATAATTACAGTGTGTGTGTGTGTGTGTGGGGGGGGGGGATGCAATTTCCCAGAGAAATCTGAATGAAATTACCTTGACAAAATAACAGTTATTGGACTGAAGGCCAGGCATCGGTACATTCAAAGTGTAGTCATGGTGTGAGTCACTGCAACCCCGACAAACGCTTGTTTTCTTTCCTTCCTTTTATTTCTGAGGTAAGATAGCTCAGTGAGTAAGCCACTCATTCACTGAAGGTGTGTGTGTGTGATAGTGTGTGTGTGTGTGTGTGTGTGTGTGTGTGTGTGTGGCCACAGGCTTTATAAGGCCACAAGGATGGTTGCAGTTTGACATTCAATATCCTTTTATTTCCCTTGCCTTTCCCTTCCCTTGCCTTTCCCTTGCCTAATGTGTATGGGTGTGTGTTTACATGTAATAAGTACAGACGACAGAGAGACAGGCATGGAGAGGAGAGTTCACTGGCCGGCACGCCGTTTTATTTGTCATTTCATACAACATATAAAACAACCGGACCTCCGCTCCAACTCCAGGTCAGCTTCTGGCTACAACAGCTAGCAGGACAGCTAGCAGGACAGCTAGCAGGACAGCTAGCAGGACAGCTAGCAGGACAGCTTCCCAGCCCCTCAGGTCAGGTTAAAATGGTTCCCAGATGCAAGGAGAACCAGCCCACTAGCTCGATTCTCTCCTGCATCCAGCTCCACACCTCAACCCAGTACTGCCACAGTAACAAGTTGTGCCAAGCTGCCAAGTCACAGCAAAATCTGTTAAAGTTAGCTAAACTTGACTCACACACACACACACACACACACACACACACACACACACACACACACACACACACACACACACACACACACACACACACACACACACACACACACACACACACACACACACATTGTCTATGTCTGATAGAGAGAGAGAGACACTACCAGAGTTTACAGTCTGAGATCTGAACTTGGGCTGGAAGTGGTTCAACAAGGATGATCCTCAGCATTCAAGTAAATCTACCAAAGAACGACTCAGGAAGAAGTTTAGTGTTTTGGATCGGCCGAGTCAAAGTCCTGACCTAAATCCATCTGAGATGCTGTCAGGACCTGAAGCGTCTGTTCATGTGAGACTTTGTGTGTTCTGGAAGGAGGAGTGGGAGAAAATCCTCCAGGAAGAAGACGGTCACTCACAGTCATCACTGATAATAGATGACCAGCCCCTGTAGGGTTCATATATATATGGAGGAAGTTAAAATGAATTGAATGGATCTCATAAATGATTGAATGTTATATATTATCTTATAAATGATAACATTGATATTTATTGATACTAGTAATCTGTTAATGTAGATAATGTTATACCACATGGGCTTCTGTCCTGCCATGACAATAAAGAAAGATCAAGTGAAGTAAATTGAATTTGAAGCTCTGGCGTTGTGTCTGTTAATGTCTCAATATAAAACAACCAGGTTAGAGAGAGAGATCTGAACCAGGTTGTTGTGTCCATAGATCATCCAGTAATATTCTCAGTAAAAGTGAACAGAGTGATCAGGTAGATTTGTCTCCAAATGTAGGTTACTGTGACTCAGTAAACTGTCTTGTCTTTAGCCCTAGTCTCTACTCCAAAACACTCTGAGTTAGAGCTGGAGAAGAGTCAGCTAGTTCACCTGAACTAACTGGTAGCTAGCTAACTAGCCAGCAGGCTAGTTTAGTTACTGTTAACATGGGACTACTAGCCACTGCTAACGCTAGCTTCTTCTAGAAACGTTATCTAGTGTGCTTATTAGATGTGTTACCAACAATACAGTGATGGTTAGCTGACCAGATACTATGGTTAGCTAGCTAACAAGCTAAACACAAAATCAGATGTATAAGTGATGAAATGATCGGTTCCCAGACAGAAATGAACCATGTGTGTTCAATTTGTCCAAATTGTCAGTCATCTTTGCTCAGCCATCTGTGCCGAGAGCTGAGGACGTCCAGCATGGCTGCCAGAGGGTGCATTACCTCCATTCAACTGACATTTTGTCTTTGTTTCAGATGCAGTGTGAATGGAGAGGAAAAGGTGTGGTCGGATGCTGCGATTTCATCAACACCTCCTCCACCCCCCAAGGGTGGCATCTCACCCAGTAGGTCACTTCCTCCTCCCATCTCTCCCAGTCTACCCAGTTCAGCATCTCTCTCTTTCCAGTCATCTGTTTATCTGTTAATCAAAGAAATATTCTCAGTCTTCAGTTGCTCCTTTTATCTTTTTCATCCTTCTCAGCTCAATCTGAGTAATGGATCACCACCCATCACTGTTAAACCATATTGACAAGATCAATTACCACCAGTACTTCCTGTCAGTGCTCTCTCCATCCCTTCCTTCCATCCTTTCCCTCTTATTTCTCCATCCCTCTTCCCGCCTGTTTTCTATGAACCAGTCAGTTTGTGGAAGATGTGCTTTCTTCCTCCCTTTCTCTCTCCTCTCCATGCATCCCCCTATCTATCCCGCCTTCCCTATAACTCCATCCAGCCCCTGCAGATGGTTCCTCTGTTGGCAGCCCTGCAGCACTAAAATCGAGCTCGGCCCCCCTGCAACTCACACACACACACACACACACACACACACACACACACGCACACAGCTAGCCTCCTGGCAGTATGTGGTGTCCATTCAGTCAGGATTGATAGCAGCAGCAGCAATTGAGGCCTGTTAGAGGCCACAGGATGAACACTGCAGTCCACATAGTGTTTTATGAGCAGTGTTTTACTCAAGGCCAGAGTCAGTGGCTCCGTTTACATGCCACAATAACCTGGCTATTAGCTATTTTCTGGTTAAGGTCTTATTTGTGTTCAGCTGGTTGACATGAACCTTTGACCTGTGACTGAGCATCCCTGTTGCTATGAATTCACCTATTAACAGAATAGGACTCAGTTTTTTTATAGATTTTGTTTGGTTTCAGAAACGATTCTGCAAATCCTGATATCTATACTTTTAGCCCCGGTTGTTTTACGACTCCTACAGGTTCATTTTTCACTTCCTGTAGGACTCGTACCAGAGACACCTAGAAAGAAATGATGACTAATAGTAAGTACTGCTCACTACCATGTATGTACCCATAATGCTGTATGAGTCTGACAGCCAAAAGTGGAAGCAGTAAGACGTCTCCATGCCACAGTAACCCATTTAATGTGGCAGTAAGCCAGGCATCCTAACCGGGTTTCTCATCATCAGAGTGAGCTTATGACTTTTCCATGCATCAACCCAAAACCAGGTTATTTGAGTAACCAGGTAAAGAACATAAATCTCCCAGCATGTAGACAAAGCCACTGAGAGAGAGATGAAGATGTACATCAAGTACTGCACTCACTTAGTGTTTTCTATGGAGCCTGGCAGTGGCCGCAAGAGAAAAAGGCTAAAGATGCTATTGCATGGAGATGCTCTGATTAATGCACCTGAAACATACGGTGCTTTATTATCAGCCTTGTTTTTATTATTTTGTGTGTACAAAAATGTTAACATGTTAAACTGATTTGACTTAATTCACTTGATTGCATTCATTTATTTAGTTTAGTCTGATATTTTGTCGGATAAAAATTTTACTCAGCCAATTTTTACTATCAGTAAAAAGTTCAGTTGAGGAGTCATGCAGGCGTTGGCTGCTGACAACGCTGCAATGCAACGTGTTTGTAGTAAGTCTGCTACCACCGGGCCCCGACAGACAGAGATAAAGGCAGGAGCTGAGAGTCAATGGGCCAGCAGGCCGCTTTATTGGCATCACAGCAATCAATACGACCTGGTCTTGACCCTGGACGGTCAGCCGCGGGGCTCGCCAGTCTGCCAGGCTACCCCGACTGAGCAGCTCTTCAGGTCGGCCCCCAGCTGCTGGTCTCTCTCGCTCTCAGCTCCATAGTCCGACTCGACTCTCTCCAGTCTCCTGACTCGATCGGACTCTCACTCTCAGACTCAGCTCACACATGCACACAGGTTAAAAGGACCCGGCAAAACCCTATGTCCCTGCATCCTGTCTCTGTCAAGACCCGAAGCCGTTTCATTTCAACTCAAAATGAAAATGAAGAAATGGTAATGTTTTTGCACTTTTTACGCCCAAGTAATATTAAATTAAATTCTACAGTCATAATTTGTTTCCATTTAAACTTAAATGAATAACTTTAAAAATATTGTGATTACCGAACTGTGAACCCTGTACCGTGCATCGTACTGAACCAGGAGCTGAGTGCACAGTATCATGTCCTACTGCACAAATCCTACTGTGGACAAGCAGATTTAATACTTGTTTGCCTGTTTCTCTGTGATTGCAGACGTTTTGAACACTGTGTATAGTATATGATGCAAGTAAATAAATCTGGGCACCAGAGTCACGCCACTGACATCAAAGTCAAAGAAGTCTTAATCATTTCATTTTGATAACAGGCTTAGTTACTAGACACTGGATTCACCATAGCCTTCCTCCTGTGGGGGTCGGATAGGACTGGTCTACGGCAATCCATCTCCTGCAGATGACAACATGGTGTGTGTGGTGGTGTGGTGTGTGGTTGTGGTGTGTGTGTTGTGTGTGGTGGTGAGAAAATTGATATAAAGCTGTAACGTTCAGGCTTTGAAGATTGGATAGATTGGGCAAAATTCACAAATATCAAGTCAGTTTCAGAACAAGGCAGTAGAAGACATATTACTACTGCATCATAACAACA